>JABUQX010016906.1:0-5000 GCA_015478945.1 Trachelipus rathkii | reverse complement strand
CAGTAAAAAGGTAGAAGATCACTATGTTGTGGTTGGTGAACCTGGAACTGTCTACCTTCAACACATTGCTGTGGACAGAGGGACAGGTGAGGCTATTGCAGATGGGTTGCATGGAGCATTATCAGACATGGGAATTGTTGACAGCATCATTGCAGTTGGAGCTGACAGCATACCTGTCAACACCGGACTTAAAGGTGGAGCAATTCATCTCTTAGAGCAGCAGCTAGATAGACCTCTGCAGTGGTTCATTTGCAGTCTGCAATTGAATGAACTTCCTCTGCGCCAACTGTGTAAAAAGATCATAGGTCCCAGTGAAAGTCCCACTCAGTGTAAGGGACCTGTTGGCAAAGCCCTAACTACATGTGAGACCCTTCCACTTGCAGTCTTCCAAAACATCTCAAAAGGTGACCCACTTCCTGATGTTGACATAGACGACATTAGTAGAGATCAGGGATACCTCTACAGAATTGTAAGAGCTATAAGAACTGGTGTTGTTACTGAGGATCTAATGCATGAAAAACCTGGAATTATGTCATTGGCAAGGTGGGTTACTACTGCCAGTAGAATTTGTCGCCTCTACATAGCAACAGCACAACCTACTGGAGAATTGCAGTCATTGGCGAAGTTTGTTGTGGTTTGCTATGCACCAACGTGGTTTCGAATAAAATGCAGACCCAGATGCAATGATGGTCCAAAGCATTTGCTGCAACAGATCAAAATCCAAAGACAGCTGTCACCAGATATTGCCAGTATAACATTGCCTGTCATCAAAAGAAACGGTTACTGGGCTCACCAAGAAAATATGCTACTGGCAATGTTAGCAGACGATGATGAAGAAAACAGAAAGGATGCTATCGATACAATTAATGCAATACGGCAACAACCAGGTCCAAGTCAACATTATATCAGAGAATTTCGTCCACCGCACATCGCTGACAGTTGTCAAACACTGAAAGACCTACTGCCTCCTATAGATCAGTGCAGGTTCGAGCCATCTATGACACGAAAACTGTCTGATGAAGAGCTTAATAACTTTATGCAACATCCTTATCGTATCACCATACCGTGCCACTCACAGGGAGTGGAAAGATGTGTAAAACTGGTGACTGAAGCATCTGGCATGGTACGTGGAGCTGATGCAAGAGATGGATACATTCATGCAGTATTAAAATCAAGGCAATTTATGCCATTATATGAATCAAAACAGGACTTTTCTGCACCAACATTAGACTAAAGGCGATAGAACACTATGCTTGTAATTTTTGTAGTAACTATTGTTTGAAAATTTACTGTAAATGACTAGTAAGATATTTCGTTTCATTAACAGATTTTCGTTAACTTTAAGGTAAAAAAGGGAACACTTCCTGGACAGATAGAACATTTTCGATCACATTTTTGAAAAGAGCACGTTTGTGTGAACAAAAACTCAAATGTGTATCTTTAATTTCAAACATTTGCACCAGGACGATACGGGCTAATATATATATACTATATATATATATATATATTATATATATATATAGTATATATATAATATATACTATATATAATATATATATATATATATATATAATATATATATATATATTTTATATATATATATAAATATATATATATATATATATATATATAATAATTATAGATATATATTATATATATTATCTATATATATATTATAAAAAATAGATATATGTATATAATATAATATATATATATATATATATATAATATATATATATATATATATATATATATATATATAAATTAATTTAAACATCTGCACTTTATAATATTAACGGATATGATACTTAAATTTTTTTAGCCTAGATACGCCACTGGTGACAATGTTCGAAGTTTAAATAATATAAATTTAAATATATTTCTTAATTACTTTACATAACATAGTCGTGTTATGTCATTACTATCAATAACCAAAAAAACAGTAGTAATTACCATAAATCTTACTTTATAAATTGAAAAATAAAATTTCGAAAAAACCCAGGGCTGGACCTAAAAAACTCACCCACTGCCTTTTTTTTGAAGGGGGGAGGGGCTCTTTTAGTTTTTTCTAAAATTTCTATTTTTGAAGAAAAAACAAAAACATCAATAATTGAATTTGTTTTTTTTGTAATGTCATTTCAGTTTTATTTGACAAATAAATCAATAAGTAGGTATAAATTTTACAAATTAAACATAATTTGGTAACAGACATTGTCCAATTCCCACTGCTGAATGAATGTCATTTCCTAATTGGTGAAACTTGTAAAGATAAATGGTATTACTACTGTTTTTTGGTTATTGATAGTAATGACATAACAGGACTATCTTAAGTAAAGTAATTAAGTAATATATTTAAATTTATATTATTTAAACTTCGAACATTGTCGCCATCATAATCTGAGGCTCTGGGAAGCTAGTAAGTTAGCTACCAATAGTTAAGTAGTTGTTACCTAGAAACTAGGCAGGCTTGCACTGGATACCTCCCCAAGGAGCTGCCCACCAACCCACCAGGTCTGGGTTTTTATGGTAAAACCCGGGTAAAATTGGGAGATTTGGAAAAAATACAGTATATGTATATAGTCACTTTATTTAAAAGAATGTTTAAGGCACACAGTAGAAAATTCAGAGATTTTTAATATATATATATATATATATATATATATATATATATATATATATATATATATATATATATATTATATATATATATGTATATATATATTGAGTATACTATATATATATATATACAGCGTCGTGAGGGGCGTGAAGGAGAAATTAATATTCTAAAAAATAAATAAATAAATTTTTTTTGCTCATTCAATAGCCACGCGGTAGTACTACAAGTTTTATTTAGATTATCTTTAATTTTAGAGAGTTTTTATATTTTAAAAAAATTATAATGTATTAGGGGAGGAAATTTTCTTAAATAGAATTTCACTTTTGAAAAATGTGTTTTTTTAACTTTGTTATAAAATGAAAAATTGTGAATGGATTTTAATTATTTTTTTCAGTGTATACACTTGAGTATGTTAGCTTTAAACTGGCAAAGTAAATCTTTGTTTCAAACAGTACATAGTGGTTAAATCACCGGGCCTAACTTGTCCCTATTCACCCCCACATAAAAATTATGATGGTGTTAAAAGGACAACACCACCATTGTATTCTTATTTATGTATTATTATTATTATTGATATTTTTCATTACATATAGCTAATTTTTTAATATAATAAACAGGTTACCTATATAAAAGGAAAAATTAAAATAAAAAAGAAATTTATACGAACAAAAATATGATTCCAAGAAGGTCCCTATCACCCTCCGAATGGGGTGAATAGGACACTACATTTTTTATTTTATTTTATGTATCATTATTGACATTTTTATTACTTATTAGCTAATTTTAATATAATAAACAATTACCTATATTAAGTAAAAATTAAAATAAAAAATGAAATTTGTACACAAAAAAGAATGAGTCTGCAGTTACTCAAGAAAAAGTATGGTGCTCCGTATTTACCCCTTGCAAAGAAAGATACTAATGAGCTTCATTTGAAATTTAATTTAACCATTATTATTAGAATCTACATTTACTATTTATTTGTATGCTTATGACTTTACTATAGCCCATAAGTTTTCAGAAAAAAAATGTTCCAAAAAGTGTATTAGCGTATAAACACTATATAATATATATTACTATATATATATTATATACTATATGATATATATAATATATATATATATACTATATATTATATTACATATATATATATATATATATATATACTATATATATATATATATATATGTCATAAATATATATAACTATATATAATATATATATATATATATATATATATATATGGCCAGCCTCCCGAAACATCATGTATTAAATAACAAGAATCTTTAAAATCTCACACACAATAAATAGCCTATTTGTTATTTCGGCAAGCAATTTCATGAAAAAAGCGTAAAAAACAAAAGACATTTATATATATACACAGGTAGATTCCGCAATAGGTTCTTTCGCAGTTGGGGTAGGAATACCTGTTCATTCTGCTCCCGCAAACTTAGTTGATGTTTGTGATGATCAGGAAATAGAGAGTAAATCTTGTGATAATAATAGTGACCAAGATGATGTTTATAATCCCGGTTGTGAAGAACCGCAGCTTTTCACACAGTCCGAATTGAATGATTTGGTGAGAGACTTGGGCCTCTCTAAAGATTCAGCAGAACTTTTAGGCTCACGGTTGAAGGAAAAACATCTGTTAGCCAAAGGGACGTCGTTTTCATGGTTTAGAGATAGAGAGGAAGAATTTGAACAGTTTTTCTCACAAAGAGACGATCTAGTGTACTGCTCTGATGTTCCTGGACTCATGAAATGTTTCAATATTGACTACAATACAAACGACTGGCGACTCTTTATCGACTCATCGAAAAGAAGTCTCAAAGCTGTACTTCTCTATAACGGAAGTAGGTATGCTTCCTTACCTGTGGGACATTCTGTTCATTTGAAAGAGTGTTATGAAAATTTGGAGATGATCCTAACAACACTTAAATATAAAGACCATGGTTGGACCATTTGTGGCGATTTAAAGGTACTCTCCATGTTACTAGGACAACAAAGTGGATACACAAAGCATCCGTGTTTCCTATGTGAATGGGATAGCCGTGATAGGAATCAGCATTATATTAAAAAAGAATGGCCACTCAGAAAATCCCTACAGCCTGGGATAAAAAATGTACAAAGAGAGAGTTTAGTAGATCCAAAAAACGTTTTACTTCCCCCACTTCACATAAAATTAGGATTGATGAAACAGTATGTGAAGGCACTACCAAAAGATGGAGAGTGTTTTAAATATCTTTGCACCAAGTTTCCTAATTTGTCAGAAGGCAAGCTAAAGGAAGGAGTATTTGTCGGTCCAGACATTGGAAAACTTATGAAAGATGACGTATTTGAAGCAAAGATGGGAGAAACAGAAAAGCCAGCTTGGAGAGCATTT
>JABUQX010016905.1:20000-27500 GCA_015478945.1 Trachelipus rathkii | reverse complement strand
TTATTAAAATTATCAGTTTGTATATATATGACGATTCAATTATTTTTCCTTTTCATAACTTGATTGATGTATTTGCAATGGAGAAACGGAATTTATATTGATTTTATTGTCGTGCAGAGTTCGATGGACTTTTAAAGCTGAATTAGGAGAGTCATTGATAAGATCATGTTTATGTTGTTTAACTCGTCTGGGTAGATCTTTAGTCTCGCCGATTAAACAGATGTACAGTCATAGCAGGGAATTTTTTAAATGCATTGCGTTTGATAAGTATTAATTTTTGGGGGTTTAAAAACTTTTTCAAGGGAATTGTATTTACTTTTTATAAAGCGAATGTTTTTGGGAAGATGTTCCTTTAATTGATGATTAAAATTATAAGGAATGGAAGAATAAGAAAAAGTTGTGTGAGGAATGGGAGGGTTGTGTGAGGAATTTTTATTTGGCTTTGCGAAACGCTAAATTAATGAAATATGGAGGATATTTTAGTTTGATGAAAGTACAATAAAGAAATTGTGTTTCTGTTGAAAGATTAGGAGGAGAGCAAACTCTAAAGGCTCTAAGATAGAGGGCAGTTAGTGTAGCTAATTTGGTGTTACATGTATGAGTGAAAACCAATGTATATAAGAGGAGGAAGAAGTGGGTTTCTGTAGACAGAAAAGGATAGATGTGGGGAGTTTTTCCATGAAATAAAAGAATTTAGAAAAGGTAGAGAAGAGTCAATAGGTAATTCCTGTGTGAAGGAGATAGAGGGATGAATGTTATTGATATGTTGTAAAATGAAATTTTATATTGATGTCATTTGGAAGTGCGCAGAACACGTCGTCCACATAACCAAGCCATGTGGCATTAGAAAGAGAAGGGTGATAAATAATGTAGTGGTGTTCAAAGAGTTCCATAAAAATATTGCTTAAAGTGGCAGATAAGGGAAAACCCATTGAGAGGCCATAAGTTTGTTTGTTGTAAAAAGAATTTGTTAAAAGTGTAAAGAAAACGTGGGTGATCAATGTGATGAAGATAAGGTTGCTTAGAAGGGAGAAAGGATAATTGTGAAGTGATGTTATGTTCTGAATATATGTTTACTAGTAAGTTTAGAGTAAAATCTGGACAGGTAGCGGAAGTGGAAAGGAGGACGTCAAAGCTAAGAAGATTGGTGTGGTGGAAGTATTTAGTGTATGAATTAGCGTTGTATGAAGATCTTCTGTATATGATGAGATGGGAAGGTTAAATTTTGCCGATTAATGGTTTTATTGAGAAGATAACCAGGGAGAAAGTTTATAAGTAGTGCAATTAGTATTGGATAGATGCATAGGGCGGTTAAGGGTGATTAGGGCTTGTGAATCGTTTGGCAAGCCAGTAGGAAGTGGGCAGATCAGAATTTTTTAATTTATTATAAATTTATAATTTTATTATAAATGTAATTTTAAAATACTTTTTATAAAAATCTAAAGATTTATATTATATTATATATATTATATATATATAATTATATATAGTAATAATATATATATATATATATATATATATATATATATATATATACATATATATGATATAGTATATTATGATATATATATATTTATAAATATATAATATATATACTATATATATATATAATATATATATATATATATATATAATATATATATATAAATATATATATATATATAATATATAATATATATATAATATATATAATATATTATATATATATATATATATATATATATATATTATATTATTTAATACAACTTATTCTTTCTAGAAAATCAATTATTTTCTAAAAATTTCTTTCAAAAATATTTATTTAATTGATTAACTTAAATGTATTCTTTTGAACGAGGTAAGAAAAATATGTAATTAATTTGAAAATTATATTTAATTTCGATCCTAAAGTTTAAGACTTCAGTGTTTTGACTTGAATTCTAATTTTAGCTACCCCGGCCCCGGCCCCGGCCCCGGTAAATTAGAGCAGCCCGCGCCCGGGCCGCCGGCAAAATTCCCAGCCGGTCGGTCCCTAGATGGCTCCTAAACAACTAAGAAGATGGGATTGGTACATCGGCCTTGTTTCCGCGACCGCACCTATTCGCATACTGCTTTTACCGCTAGCTCCACTATTCAATGCAGAATTGGTGGAGATACTTTTGTCTATCTCCAGGAATCAGCCCCTAATACCGTGGACTCGTACACTATTACCCTACTCCCAAAGGGCATTTATTGCTCTGTGAAATAGGTTCTCCAGAAACACTTTGGTTTTTCTGATCCAAAAATACCTTCTTCGACTCCGCTCTCGGAGGAAATGAGCAGGCTGACGCTGCAGCTCTTCAGGCAGCTACTACAAGAAAAACCTATCCATCTTACCTTCCTACAGGACTTCAACAGAGGCATCTCCGGCTACCGATTATTATGCCACCCTAAAGGAGATGGAGGGAAAACATCCGAGGAGCCAAGTTCCGTGGGATGAAACCCTTCTTTGGTAGATGGTCCTTCACGTACCGTCAGTTCGTCATCGGGAGTTCATCCTGGCTCGTTAACACATTTTCACTACATGTCGAGGAAAGCTTCAATCCTCTCCTTTTGCCACTTTTGTGGTCCCATGTTCTTTCGGTTCACTATATCCTGGTTGAATATTCTGCCCTAGCGGCCATTAGAAGGTGGTTCATCCCAAATTTGCTATCCATTCCCAATGCTGACAGTCTGTCAAACATTCTAATAATAGTCCGTTTTCCGATCAGACCTTATTTTTGCCTTTTAAAGGAATTTAAATATGCAGTATAGAATCTAACTAGCTACAGTTAAGAATTCTTTCCGTTTGGTCTGGGTGTTGGACTTCCAGAAGAGTATAGCCGCTTCCCAATGTGAAGTTACGGCTCCTGTAATATATTCAAAGATATTCATTATTATTATTATTATATATTATTATTATAAATTTTTTAAATTATTATTATTGATGGGACAATACAAAATAATTCTATTTCTGATGCTGATTTCTCCAATTGAAAGAAATTCCAAATTCTCCTACGCCAATTCTTGTTCATCGTACAGTGTCAAAATTATTTCCGATGCTAACAAAAACTCCCTTTCCGATTCCAGAAACAATTGCCGATTTTTCCGATTCTCGATGCCATTTCCGATTAACAAAGAGCTAGCAAGGCATAATTTTACCTAAAACTTTTATCTAATATGTATCTAAATGCTGAAGTTTTATTTTTATTTTTTTTATTTTATTTTTTTGAGACGAGTCGCTTAAAATCAGCAATTCATTTGAAAAATTGATAAAATGTGGATGAATTGTAAAAATAATTCGTGCATGTTTTCAATTTTAATTATTTTTTGAAGTTAAACATTGAACCAGTCCCTTAAGTCATAATTTTTTTTTTTAATGAATATTTGTCTATCATAATAAATTACATACAGTAGTAAATTACGGTATGATAAAAAAAATCTCATGCATAACTATTTAAAACATATTACTGCAAGTAAGTTTATAAAGAATACAAAAATGATTAAATTTCAATATCAGATACATTTTAAAATTTAAAAGATTGTGTTCGGGCTCATAACGAAAAGCAAAAATTGTACGGTTTGTACAAGTGGATTCTCACTCCTTCCAACTTGATTCTATTAAAAGCTGCAGCAGCCCGTTCCAGGTGTTTCAACCAACAGACGAGAAAACAATTTCGTAACTACGTGTCCACCCCTTTATCTTCGGTTTACAAGGTTGTGAGTAAAATTGTATATGGCCCACAACTCTCTGATGTTATCTATGCTCCGGGATTGTTGCTGATGAGCTGGGTTTTCACTTTGCTTCCTGCTCTAACAAATCCCGATATCCAGAACCTTTTAGAACGGATCGTTTACCAGCAAAACCGCAGGACTTTTCAGTTTCCACAGGAGAGGACCCTTATAGCAAACTGTTTACGAGAGTGGAACTTCAGAATGCACTAAAGCTTTGTAAGAATGGTGCTCCTGGCCCTCATGGCATTTCTTTCCAGATGATAAGACATATTCACCCAACGGCCTCGGCTTTTCTCCTCAGCTTATATCAGAATCTGGGTGGAGGGTGTCTTCCCTCCTGTTTGGCTGACAGCTTATATCGTTCCAATTCCGAAACCTGGGAAGGATCCAACTTCTATTGACAACCATAGACCCATCTCCTTAATTTGCAACACATGCAAGTTGATGGAGAGAATTGTAGTTTCCCGTCTCGTTCCTACATTGGAACAAACAGCTACACTCATTTCCTTACCATCAATTTGGTGTTCGCTATCTTCGCTCAACTCAGAATCTTCTCCATTTGGACCATGATGTACGTGAGGCTCTCGCTTCCCGTAAATTGATCCTGTCCGTTTTCTTTGATCTTGAAAAGGCATGCGATTCGACATGGAGGTTGGGGGTTCTGCAAACAATTCACTCCCTGCTCCTCAAGGGACAACTTTCCCTCTTCCTTCAAACCCTGATGTCAGATTGTTCATTTCGGGTCCGGCACCACTCTTTCCAGACATTTTGCCACGGAAGAAGGGGTTCCGCAATACAGCTTATTAAGTGTATTGCTTTTCGCAATAGACTTCAACAGAGTGGTCGATACCATCCCCAGCTCAATTTGTTTCTCACTCCATGTGGATGATCTTGCACTGTATGCCACTGGGGCTAAACTCCCTTGTATGGTGCGTCAGCTTCAACTAACCATCGATAGGGTAATTTCCTGGTGTAGCGCATGTGGCTTCAAAAATGAAAGTGATGCTTTTCTGGAGAAACCCCCGTCGAGAAGGACGAAAACAGTCACCTATATTACACCTGTATTGCTTCCCCATGCCAGTGAAGCCAATGATAAGGTTCTTGAGTTTGTTGCCTGATGATCGTCTTACATACTTTCCTCATATTAATCATTTTCAAACTAGTTGCCACTGATCCGGGATCGAACCCACCACAGCTGACCCCTAATGCACCTCACCTCTAACTCTTAAGACGCGGGGTACGAACAGAAAGACTAATTGGATTATGTCTGTGTCATGTATGGCCAAATCGCATCTTCGCATAGTTTTCCCTGTTCAGAGCGAGGGCCTGCACATTGCAACAGGTGCACTTCGACCATCTCCAAGGGAGAGCCTGGAGGTGGAGACTGGGATGATGCCTTTGTCCCTGCGGCATACAGTGCAAGATCATCCACATGGAGTGAGAAACAAATTGAGCTGGGGATGGTATCGACCACTCTGTTGAAGTCTATTGCGAAAAGCAATACACTTAATAAGCTGTATTGCGGAACCCCTTCTTCCGTGGCAAAATGTCTGGAAAGAGTGGTGCCGGACCCGAAATGAACAATCTGACATCAGGGTTTGAAGGAAGAGGGAAAGTTGTCCCTTGAGGAGCAGGGAGTGAATTGTTTGCAGAACCCCCAACCTCCATGTCGAATCGCATGCCTTTTCAAGATCAAAGAAAACGGACAGGATCAATTTACGGGAAGCGAGAGCCTCACGTACATCATGGTCCAAATGGAGAAGATTCTGAGTTGAGCGAAGATAGCGAACACCAAATTGATGGTAAGGAAATGAGTGTAGCTGTTTGTTCCAATGTAGGAACGAGACGGGAAACTACAATTCTCTCCATCAACTTGCATGTGTTGCAAATTAAGGAGATGGGTCTATGGTTGTCAATAGAAGTTGGATTCTTCCCAGGTTTCGGAATTGGAACGATTTAAGCTGTCAGCCAAACAGGAGGGAAGACACCCTCCACCCAGATGCTGATATATAAGCTGAGGAGAAAAGCCGAGGCCGTTGGGTGAATATGTCTTATCATCTGGAAAGAAATGCCATGAGGGCCAGGAGCACCATTCTTACAAAGCTTTAGTGCATTCTGAAGTTCCACTCTCGTAAACAGTTTGCTATAAGGGTCCTCTCCTGTGGAAACTGAAAAGTCCTGCGGTTTTGCTGGTAAACGATCCGTTCTAAAAGGTTCTGGATATCGGGATTTGTTAGAGCAGGAAGCAAAGTGAAAACCCAGCTCATCAGCAACAATCCCGGAGCATAGATAACATCAGAGTTGTGGGTCATATACAATTTTACTCACAACCTTGTAAACCGAAGATAAAGGGGTGGACACGTAGTTACGAAATTGTTTTCTCGTCTGTTGGTTGAAACACCTGGAACGGGCTGCTGCAGCTTTTAATAGAATCAAGTTGGAAGGAGTGAGAATCCACTTGTACAAACCGTACAATTTTTGCTTTTCGTTATGAGCCCGAACACAATCTTTTAAATTTTAAAATGTATCTGATATTGAAATTTAATCATTTTTGTATTCTTTATAAACTTACTTGCAGTAATATGTTTTAAATAGTTATGCATGAGATTTTTTTTATCATACCGTAATTTACTACTGTATGTAATTTATTATGATAGACAAATATTCATTAAAAAAAAAAATTATGACTTAAGGGACTGGTTCAATGTTTAACTTCAAAAAATAATTAAAATTGAAAACATGCACGAATTATTTTTACAATTCATCCACATTTTATCAATTTTTCAAATGAATTGCTGATTTTAAGCGACTCGTCTCAAAAAAATAAAATAAAAAAAATAAAAATAAAACTTCAGCATTTAGATACATATTAGATAAAAGTTTTAGGTAAAATTATGCCTTGCTAGCTCTTTGTTAATCGGAAATGGCATCGAGAATCGGAAAAATCGGCAATTGTTTCTGGAATCGGAAAGGGAGTTTTTGTTAGCATCGGAAATAATTTTGACACTGTACGATGAACAAGAATTGGCGTAGGAGATTTTGGAATTTCTCAATTGAGAAATCAGCATCAGAAATAGAATTATTTTGACATTGTCCCATCAATAATAATAATTAAAAATTAATAATAATAATAATAATAATAATAATAATAATAATAATTTTTCCTGTAAGTATATTACAGGAGTCATCACTGCACACTGGGAAGTGGCTATACTCTTCTGGAAGTCCAACACCCAGACCAAACGGAAAGAATTCTTAACTACAGCAAGTTAGATTCTATACTGCAGGTTTAAATCCCTTAAAAAGGCGAAAATAAGGTCTGATCGGAACACGGATGACTTTGTTAGAATGTTCGATAGACTGTCAGCATAGGTAATGGATATAAAATTTGGGATGAACCACCTTCTAATGGCCGCTAGGGCAGAATATTCAACCAGGATATAGTGAACCGAAAGAACATGGGACCACAAAAGTGGCAAAAGGAGAGGATTGAAGCTTTCCTCGACATGTAGTGAAAATGTGTTAACGAGCCAGGATGAACTCCCGATGACGAACTGACGGTACGTGAAGGACCATCTACCAAAGAAGGGTTTCATCCCACGGAACTTGGCTCCTCGGATGTTTTCCCTCCATCTCCTTTAGGGTGGCATAATAATCGGTAGCCGGAGATGCCTCTGTTGAAGTCCTGTAGGAAGGTAAGATGGATAGGTTTTTCTTGTAGTAGCTGCCTGAAGAGCTGCAGCGTCAGCCTGCTCATTTCCTCCGAGA
>JABUQX010016905.1:0-10000 GCA_015478945.1 Trachelipus rathkii | reverse complement strand
TCGCAATTTTCAAAAGGGTGGAGTCGGAGTCGGAGTCGTAATTTGAAGAGGGTGGAGTCGGAGTCGGAAATTTTTTAACCGACTCCACAACCCTGGTTGTAACATATGGTCCAATCTGAGTGATGTTGAGACTCTTATCTCAACATCACTCTCAATGGACCATATGTTACCAACCACCACTTTTTTGATAATCTGGAACGCTGTTTGGACGGGTGGTAGTGACTAGGGTGTGGATATAAAAACCCAAATTTTTAAAATCATTTTTTTCAGGAAAAAAAACATGTTTTTTCTTCTTTTTTTCGTTTTTTTTATTAAATTGGGTATTTTTAAAACTAAAATGAAAAGAGGTTAATATGATATTTCACTTGAGTATTTTTCATATTTCAAATATGAGGATACCTGAAATTATATTCAAATATTCCATTTTGATTTATAAAATAGCCAGAACTACCTTCTCTTATATTTTATCAATTGCTTTTCGTTTACATAAGGTGGATCCCAAGCTGAGCTTTATTACTATACTAAATTTACATGTATAACTGTATAGAAACGATAATAATTACTAAACATAAGTATAAATTTATATAAGAAATGAGTCTGGGGATGACAAAACTCAAAAGTGACTAAGGGATCAATGAAATAATAAAAATATTGAAATTAAATTATACCAAGATTGTAAAAGAAGGAGGATGAGTGAATGACTAAATTAATATTTGGCTTTGGAATTATCAACTTTCATTCACTAATCACTCTAGGCCCCACTCCCCAGACACCAGTCACTACTGAGTACTGACTACTGTGTGCTGTGACTACTGTGAAGCTCATTATCACTGGGCTCTTCATCAGCGTGATCAGCCAACATTTAATTTTGAGCTGATAAGTCTGATATCTCAGTTGTATGAAGTATCGTGTGAGAATTACAGTGGTGAAGGAGCAGGGGGCAGTAACAGGGACTCTTAAGCTTAGCTGCCTTAGGCATAATCATCTCTCTCAGTTGGCAAATTTCAGAATTCCTAAGTTCTAGATTATGAGGGCAATAATACTAGTTTGCAAACGTCTACCACAACAAAAGTTACATTTTATGCGAGGGCATTTGTAATTTATTTCGCTTAAAAAGATACAGTCAACACGGACTTTTGTATGTGACATTTCTAAATTCTGATTAAATAAATATGATAAAAATGTTACTGAAAGCTGAATCAGAGTAAGAAAACATTAATGAAGCTACAAACAAAATATTATGAATATCAAAATTCAGAATATAAAATAAAAATATGGAAAACCCATAAAAATTTTGAACACAAACTCAGGGGCTTCCGCCTTGTAGGAAATTGGAACCAAAAAATGTCCAAATTAGAGCATATTTGCTAAAACTTATAATAAAATTGTTCAAACATGTAAATTCCACAACATAATTGAAAAAAACGAAATAAACAAATTTTTACTTGTTTTTTTCAGGCTGTTTTTTTTCATGAAAAAACCGTTTTTTCGGAAAAAAAACGAGCTTGTTTTTTTCCTTTCCCAAACCTAGTAAGGACTTCAGACTGATTGTGTTGGGCGACTTAAATTGTTGCATTGGTGGTCGAAAAAGGGGTGGTATGAAAGATGCCTTTGGGGTTACAGGAGAAACTGAGAATGGTAGGAAGGTGATGGATTTCTGTGAAGAGAGGTTATGTGTGGAAGTAATACTCTTCGAGCACAAGTATCCATAAGTATACGAGAGTTGGTGTAGGCAGGGACTAGGGATGGCAACAAAATGAAAAGTATGATTGATTTTGTGTTGGGGAAGGAGATGTTGAAGTATGTGATGGATGTTAAATCGTTGAGGGGGCTGGGGAGGGGAATATCAGATCATTATGTTTTTTTTATGTAAAATTAAGTTAGTGGATGATGATGAACGAAAAATGTAATTAAGTGGGGAGAATTAAAAGTGAGGTTGAGTGAAAGGGGTTATACAGAATAGTATGTAAGAGCACTTGCAAATAAGTCAGTTAAATGTGAACAAGAGACAACCGAACAAATCTGTACGGAAATGAAGGTTTTTTTTGTTAGTGGTGCAAGAGAAGTATAGAGGTATGCTAAAGTAGGAAGCAAGAATATCAATAGTGACTCAGTGAGTGGTGGGATGAAGAGGTGATGCAAATGGTTAAAAGTAAAAAAGAGGCATGGTTGAATGTGCTAAAAGCCAAAGATGATGTTTCGGAAAAAAGATATATGGAAATATATATTATGTATGACGATAGTGAAGCATGTGTAAGAATAAATGGTGTCGAAAGTGATTCGTTTAATATTAATAGCGGAGTGAGGCATGGATGTGTTATGTCGACTTGAGTAAGAGTAAGGTTATGGTTGTGAGTGAGGACAGTCCTCTGTGTAAAGTATGTAGATGGTAAAACAAGCTGGAACAAGTGTCTGAGTTTAAATATTTTAGGATATATGTTGCGAGAGAGAGAAAGGGCGGCCAATTTGCCCTTTTGTAGTTAGTGAAAGTTGTAACTATTTTAGGGTTGAGGGGCTTAGTATTTGAGATTTATGCAATTATATCGTTAGTGGATTAAAGAGACTTAAGTCTTGAGTGCGATAGGATCACATGAAGGGTATTTGTTGTTAACTGCGTAATGTAATGTATGAAAGACTATTTGTGGAGCTGGTGAATGAGAGGAGGTATTAGAGTTCATAAAGTACCAGATGTGTTCAGATGGGACTTCTTAGGGGTCCGTTAGGTGTAGGGAAGAATTGATTAAAATGAGGAATGAACGTGTTAGAGAGTTGTGTGGTGTGAAGAAAGGGTGTGTGGTGTGAAGAAAGGGATAAAAGAGAGAATAAATGAAATAGATAAAAACTTATTTAAAGATGGTTTGGTCATGTGGAAAGGTTGGATGATAGTCGGTTGGTTAAGCGGAGTATAGTGGTGAGTGTTTTGGGAATCGACCGGCTGGGGAGACCGAAGAAAATAGATTGAGTCAGTAAAGGATTTGCCTGAAGGAGAGGAAAGGGATCGAGTCAGCAAAGAGGCGAGAAGAAAGGTGCAATAGAGTGAACGGCGGGGTTTTGTGAGGGGGGTATGGTTGTGGACCACCTGGGCCAAGGGATGAAAGCCACATTGACGAGATACCATAGTGAGGGTCAGTCGCAGTCCCGTGAAGCTCTAGGGTGGATTTTCTGACTGCGACTTAACTAGTTGGTATAAAGGGGACAGTAAGGCTGGGCTTTCTTTTCGACTTGTGTCATATTCTTCTACTACTTTTCTATTCCCGGTGCTTGTCACGCACCTTACCCTCAGTCTTGGGAAGGAAGTGGATGATGATGATATAGGAAAATCGAAAACTAAAAGTTTCATACATAGGGGGAAAAAAAAGAAGAAGAGATAAATGAACAGTTTGAAGGAGAATGAACGGAGACTTACAAGGGAACAGGAAGCTCTTCTGGAAGGACGTGCGAAAGGAAAAAGAAAGAGAGCAAGGAGAAACTTCATAGAATGAATAGGGATGGTACTTTCGTTACTGATGAAATGAAATGGACGTGAGAAGAGTGTGGAGGGAACCCTTCCAAAATCTGCATAACATTTGCAGTGATGAAGAAGTAATAGTGAATGTGTGTGGGTTTGATGGTATACGAAGAAGTAGTTACTTTGGGGAAGAACTAATTAGTAGGAAAGAGGTAATAGGTAGAGTGAGAAAGTTGAAGAATGGTAAATTAGCAAGTATAAAATGGAATTGATTGGTGAAATATCAAGAGTGGAGTTGTGAAGCTTGCGCTTAACGGATATGAGAAGTGTGGTTAGACCAAGAGCGTTCGATGGAGAGGTGTGTAGTTCCGAAGAAAGAGTTGGAGGAGAGGTGATGGAATCATTCATGGTAAAATTTGATAAAAAATTGAGGCCAAAGAGATTAGAATAAGCAGAGGGAAAGTATCAGCAGAATCATCAGAACGAATAAGAAGGGGAAAGGCAGATTTGCAGTTATTAGAGATGTTTTTGGCAGATGCCAGAAATTTTTATCAGTAGGAAAAATAAGAAGGTAAGGCGACTTCCTTTTAGGAGGAAAAAATTGTGTATTGGCAAAGAGAAGGAGAAGTAGTAAAACACAACAGAAGTAAGCAACCAAGAAGAGAAAGCTACAATTGTGGCAAGGGTTTAGTTTTTTTTTTTTTTTTAATTTCACCTTGTCAAGGGTTACCGCTTAATGCGCAGGCCCCCAAACCTCGGGCCTAAGCGCATATGGTTGTCCCGGCAGGTTCTTTAACAACCAAGAAACATTCTCAGTATTCTGAGCTCTGTGTGCCTTGATTAATAAATGGAGGGCTCATTTCCAAACGTTGTTACTGTCCCAACAGGTAGTCTTCAATATATTGTTTTAAGGCTTTTTTTAAATTTACATCCCTATGCTTACCAATTACCACAAGGGATAACCTTCTGCCTCTAATCCAATTGTCCATGTCCAATTCCTTTGTTAATAGTATTCAGAGGTTTGGGTAACTTAATTCCTTTTCCCTTCTATATGCTGATACTCTGCCGGTTCCCATGGATATTTCCTAATCTCGTATTGATAATGTATATGCCTTTCTTTACTACTTTAATCTGGTTTCACTACTATAATACGCTGTTTATGTGTTATTAGGTTAGCATTGAGTCTGCGGGAATTTGCTATAGGTTCGGGTATATATTAGCGGGTGGTTAGTTTCTTTCTATTGCGTTGTTGGTTATGTGTTCGGAGACGAGTATTTGGATGCTTTCTATTGGGTTGATTTGTGGGTGGTTTCACAAAATTTCGAAGAAATGGAAAAGTAGTGGCCCAATATTGTATTATGTCTTTTTCGGTGTTTGGCTTGCGACGGAGAAAGTTGTGGTTCACAAGCTTTGATAAATATTATGGCTTAACTGTTTTCGGTGATACCTTTTACACATTTCACCCGGCATTTGTTGGATATATTCCTCATATGTCGCTAGTCTCTCTTCTTAACCGAATTGGTGCCGATAATGCTAAGGTCTATGTGCCCCTTTACAATTTGTTCTCTCATCTTCTTTTCTTAGATTTCCCCTGCATACTGCTTCTATCGATTTCTTTATCTATATCAACCTTGTCTTACTGATATTTTTGTTATCACAGATCATAAGGATATTTATCCATTATTTCATGTTTTTTTCTGCTTCTTGCTTCATTTCTAGGTGTTTCATCTTTCCTTTCTTGTCCATTCCTTTCTGTTGTTGGGATCGTTTCGTTAGGATATCATTTACTTTCCGTAAGGTAATCTCTTTTTTTGGCTGTTAAAAAAGATTTCTCATCGCTTTCCCTGTTTTCGTGCTCTTCACCCATCTGATTAAAAATTTACTAATCACTTTCTTCAATATATACGGTCTTAATCCGATCACTTCCTCCTCTATATACTGCAAAATTCTATTTCCTGAGTTTCCCATTCCCAGCCTTGATCCCCTGGGGGGAGCATACGATTCATTTTGCCAGGCATTGGTTTCTTCTATATATCAATTTATAGGGCCGTGCGTATTCTTTTTCGCCGTTTTTATATCTCGTCGTGCATGTTCTTCTGTCAATCAAATTATTCATGAAATGTATACTCCAGTACGGTACTGTTGCCAGTGTTATAAATTGCTTCGGACCTTGAATTTGCTTTTCTAATTTCAGATTTTAATAATTTAGTTTCAGTCTTTCTTCTCATATTCCTTCAAATTGCTGAGAGTTTTCTATTGTGCTTCGTTTCTATTTTTTTCACTTTCTTCTATCCCGGAGATACTTATAGGTGCCTTCCTGGTCTAGTTGTCTTATGATTTCGTCGTTTATTCTGATATTTCCACTGATCAATTCTTTTTCCTTCTTCCAACTCCAGAAACGCGATTTATTCAGTCCGAACTCCCATTTGTATATCATTTTCGAAAAACTTCTTAACTAACCTCAATCGTTTTTGTTCCCCCAAAAATTAGGGTTTGGGTTGTTTGCTTTGGGGAAGTTAGTTAAATTCATCCATGTAAAATAAGATGCGAGATTGTTTTTCCCTTTTCTTTTCGTTTCTTGATTTCCATCTATAACCCATATTGCAAAGATATTCTATCAATGAAACTCAGTGGGTTCAATGCAGTACAAACAGCAATTGGGATAAGGAATCCCCTTGGGACATTCAAGTATTCCATTATTTTAACATTTTTATTTGTATCTAACCATTTTCGGATTGCATTTATTGATCTTCCATATTTGCATCACTTTTTCCATAAACTCTCTTATCTTATTGTTTGATTTATATAAAGAATTTTTTAATAACCTCTTGATCGCATTGAAGTGCGGGCCACACTAATTCATAGCTTTCTTTATCAATTCCCAAGTCATGCTAAGTTCTTCTGTCTTTGCCTGCTTGTCTTCTAGGATCATTTTATTTATTAATTAATTGATCTTTGTGTTACCCGTGACTACCCTTACTGCATCCTTTTTGTTCTTCTGCTAATTATATTATTTTCTATTGTATGTTTGTATATTCTTTCTGTAAGAATTGCTGTTAATATTTTGTATATAGTTGGTAGACAAGTAATTGGTCTATATTTCCCTGGGTTTTGCGTTTCCCCTGTTTTAGGGATAAGGACTGTTTCTCCTTTGGTCATCCACTCAGGTATTTCAGCTGTTCCGTTCAGGATTCTGTTGAAGCACTTTGTTAAAGGTTCTCTTAGTACTGTAATTTTTTTTAGCCATATATTTTTCACCATGTCTGGTCCAGGTGTTTTCCAGTTACTGGTGCGTCGTATCATTTCCATCACTTCCCTTTCGGTTAGTGGTTCAAATTCCATCTCATTAATTTCTTCAATTTGAGGACTCCCTCTTGTTGTTTCTATCCATTCCGCCTCTTCATTATGTGTTCGTTGGTCTTCATATATACTCCTCCAAAATGCATCAAGTCTGTCTCTTTCAGGTGGTTTATCACTGTTTTATTATTATTATTCACCTTTCAACTCTCTATAGAACTTTCCTTTATCTGTTTGGTACATTTTGTTTTGTCTTTTTTCTTTGTTCTTCTTTCTTATTACTTAATTTTTTGCTTTTGCTGGCTAAATCTAAGTTTTTCTGCTACTGATTTGCTTTAGTATAGGCATAGACAGTTTCGAATTATGTACACATAAACGGTAGAAACAGACATGTGTGACTAAAACAGACATGTGTGACTGTGCTACTTATGTTGAAAATTACCAGATCCCAAGGCTTGAATACGTCATTAATTTTACCATAATGATTTTTGATCAGTTCGCTAAGATTTCTCAAAATTATTTTCCCTTCCCTATTTCAAATTTCTGTTATGCCTTCTTGTGGATAGTATAACCTGTTCACTTCTGAGATATCGCATCTCTCAGGTAGTAATCTGGGAAATACCATGTTTGCTATTCTTCTGAATATTGGGCTGTGTGAATTATCATATTTTATTATTCAAAACTTTCTTCATGTTGGGATTAATATCTTCATCTCTATAATGTGCTATTTTGGCTTATCATCTCTTCTTCCTCTTTGCATTCATCCCCGTTTTCGTCTTCTATTCCATTTTCCAATAATCCTTCATTCTTGTTTTCCTCTGTTTCTTCATAGTGGCTTCCTGGTGGTAAATTTTTTTTTTCTTTTTGGGAAATATTTAAATATTTTCACTATCTGTTCTGTTCATTATTTCTTTGTTTTAGGATTTCAAGGCAAGCCTCTGATTACTTTCTTCTCTTACCATCTGTCTCATCCAAATTTCCCATACTATTAACTCTTCATTATCTGTCATTTTTAATTTTTGTTCTTCTAAACTTTCTCTCTGTATTTTTTCCAGTTTTTTTATTCTATTCCGCTTGATATAGTGTCTTTCTATCTGTTTAATATCTCTGATTCATTCTGGTTGTGATCTGAATTCATTCTTTAATTCTCTCTTTGATTCTTACGTTCTTTTCCTTCAGGTCTTTATTTGTAGGTAACGTAAAGCTTTTCTTGTTTTTTTATCGCTCCTTGATTCCTTTTCTTTATTAAAGTTGAAGGATGGCCTGTTTTTTTGGGCGATCAGTTTTCCTTCTTTCTTACCCCGTATATTTCTGTATTAAATACTTCATATTCCATTTAACATTCATTGCACCTATTATTTCATTATCCACAACATATTTCCAGAGAGAAGTCCGTTTTACCTTCCTTTTCGTGTATTAACATACCTATTAATAGCTTTCCATTAAGTATTCGTTTTTTTCCTTGTCCTTCCCATTCACCTCCTCCTCCATTTTGTTCATCTTCCCCACGTATTGATCTACTTCCTCCTCGATTTTTTTATGTTCGCGTGTTATCGGGGTCTTTTTATTATTTTATATTGTTGCCAATACTGGCAAATCTTCGCATCCGTATTTTCCAGTTTGTTATCTTATTTTCACGCCTCTTTGTTCCAAAACATATTTCTCGTTCGTTGGTTGTTCCTTTGGGAATCTTGTTCATTTCCGTATGTTACGGCACCCGAGAATATCTCTTTTTTTTCTTTTCCACCGTATATTCCAATCTATCACCACCTCTACGGTTGTAGGAGGGTTGCAATTTTCTTTTTTTTTTGGACTTTTTTGTTGTTTCGTCGATTGACGGGAGAAGTCTTATACGCCTCTGACTGACGATTCATCAAGTGGAAGTGGGGTATTAGGTGTTATAAACCCACACCTTACTGGTGATATATGGGGTTGGTGGTGGGCTTTTAAATGAAATCAAAATTATGTATGTCGATAGTGAAACGTGTGTAAGAATAAATGGAGTGGAGTGAACCAGGGTTACTTTCCTAGTATCCATTATTTGAGATTGTGTGGCTCCTCCGTTGGATATTTAGAAAATGAAAGAAGTAAAAAAGGTGTTGTCAACAATAATTATTGAAGTAAGGTTCATTAAAGAAAAGTAGAAAGGGAATTGGATGGTGACGTCTGATTATGTGTAGGCTATGATTGGTTGTGTGGGCGAATCTGAAGAAAAGTGAAAGATGTGGCAGCAGAGGGATTTTGGGCAGGTGTGTAAAAAGGAGGGTTTGAAAAGTAAATGTAGATAACATAAGGTAGTGGGAGGAGAGTCTGCAGTGTGAAATCATGTTGGATGGTGAATTGAAACAAGTATCTAAAATTTAAATATTTAGGCTTAGCATTGTTTCACGCAAATCTAATGGATGATGCAGCGTATATTAGGAAAGTTGTGAACGGTGACGACCAGTGCAATTAAATCTTTAGTGAATGTAAAGAGAGTAAGTCTTGGGTGAGCTAGGGTTCTGCATGAGGAAATACTTTTACTGGTGTTAATGTATAATAGTGGAACTATGGTATGAAAAAGGGTTGGCAGACACCGAAATTTTTTGCACCGCACAGCATCCGGTGCGGTCGGCCAACCCTAGTGTGGAATAAGAGCTATTGGTCTAAGGTGCAGTCTATTCAGATGGATAATGCTTAGGGATGTGTTACATGTGAGAAAAATTGATAAAATGAAGAATGAACGTGTTAGGGAGTTATGTGGTGTGAAGAAAGGCGAGAATTAAGAGAATAAATGAAAGTGTATTAAAATGGTTAGGCAATATGGAAAGAATGGATGATAGTCAGTTGGTTAACCCGATGTATAGTAGTGATTGTGCTGGGAATCGGCCAGCTGGGAGACCGAAGAAAAAGTGGACTGAGTAAAGGAGTGTCTGAAGAAAAGGACTGCGAGTTTGGGAGGCCACCGACGAAGGCTGCATCAAGAGTGTTGAGGAACACTGGCTGCATTTTGCAAGGTAGCGGGCAGCATGGTAAGTGACTCAGGTAAGGACGATTGAACCCTTACTTGGCAAGAGTACATTGTGGTTTACTTTCCAGGTGTGGTGAAGCCCCAGGGTGGATTGGTTGCGGTGGGATAGGGCTCACACTTTGGGTATGACAGGGAGAGTTGGGTAATTCCAAACGACTTATGTATCGAGTATCTCTACGTTAGAGCTATTTCTGTTCTGGTGTTTGTGTAACCGCGCGTGCGACAATTCTGGAAGATCTCTCGAG
>JABUQX010016904.1:12500-17500 GCA_015478945.1 Trachelipus rathkii | reverse complement strand
CATAATTCGGATTCTTAAAGTGTTAGTTGTGTATCACACATAAGAGGAATTCACATCCTACTTCTTTGCAATTAAATTGATAAACAACATCATAATTTCTGTAATCCTCCGAACAATGACCCGGTACTAAAAAATGAGGACACACGTCTCGGCTTGTAGTAGCTTCTACTCAGACTCAAAATGTTTGTTTACAAATTTGTAAAATTTTCGCTCTTCTCTAGAAAAATTTGATCAAATTAATGATTAAAGATAAAAACAAGTTATTTTGGTCTTCCTGTCAAAGTCGAATTTTTATTTTAATTAAAATGTTGTTAAATAGCTCTTAGTAATATAGTTATTAATAAATAATAAATAATAATAATAATAAAATAATTAATAATAATAATAATAATAATAATAATAATAATAATAATAATAATAATAATAATAATAATAATAATAATAATAATAATAATAATAATAATAATAATAATAATAAAATAAAATAATAATAATAATAATAAATAATAATAATAATAATAATAATAATAAAAATAATACACATTTATAATGAAACAATTAGGAAAAATGACCAATATAATAATTACCTTCATTACATATAATAATTAAGAAAAAATAATAATTTTAAATAATAATAATAATAAGTATAAAATAATAATAATAATAATAATATAATAAGTTAATAATAATAATAATAAATAATAATAAATAATAATAATAATAATAATAATAATAATAATAATAATAATAATAATAAACCAAGCAGAAAATCTCGTTGTTTTTATTAAATCATTTTAAGCTTATTATTTTCACAGTTTATAAAATTTTCTTAAAGTGTGAAAGAAATTTATTATTATTATTTATTATTATTATTATTATTATTATTATTATTATTATTATATTATTATATTATTATTATTATTATTATAGTATTATATATATATTATATATTGCAGTTGATTAAAATTGATTTAATTACTTTTTATTATTATTTTATTATTTTATAATTTAATATTATTATTTTATTATTATTAATTATTATTATATTATTATTATATATGATATTATTTATTATTATTATATTATTATATTTTTATGAATATGGCTTTGAAAGGAGCACAACAATTTTTAAATATCCACATTATTGTTATCGTATTCATAATAAAACCAGCATATTATTATTATTATCTAATTACTATTATTATTAATTATAATTATTATTATTTATATTATTATTAATTATTATTATTATTATTATTATTATTATTATTATTATTATTAATTATTATTATTTTTATTATTTTTATTATTTTTATTATTTTTATTATTATTTTTGTAATTATTTTTATCATTATTTTTATTATTTTGCTATCATTATTATATTTCCATTATGATTATTATTAGAGATTATTCAAATTTAATTATTTATATATTATAAGAATTAATTACTATATTATTATTTTATTATTATTATTATTTTATATTATATATATTATTATTATTATTATTATTTAATTTAATTAAGTTACTGTTTTATTCTATTTAGGAAGTATAAAGTTTGTAAATATAGAAATTAGTTGAAAATGAGCTGAAAAGAGTTAGAATTCAATCCAAATTAAAGATATAATGAATGATTATAGAAATTTTTATTTCAGTTTTAAAACGAGACTGTATGTGTTAAAGAGTTTTTAGCAAAGTGTTAGAAAGAAGCTTAGAAAGAAACAGTCACTTTGTTTACCTTTAGAGAAAAAAAACTGCGTTTGTATGTATTTTAGAAAATTATAAAAATATCTTAAGGATTTGAGTGTCCAGATCGATTAGTCATGATTGCTTAAGAAGATAACTCAGTTAAATCTAATTATAAGCAGTTCTGAGTTGAAAACTAAGGAGGGATATTGATTGTAAACTTTATTGCCATTAAAGATTACCAAGGAATTAATCTCGCACTTTAAAGTGTCCTTTTTCCAGATGCAGAGATCCTTAAATGATCCTTGGTTACAGTTTGACGCAAAGATGACCATCCTTGCTTTACAGACAGCTGATATTTTGCTTTACAAAACTACTCATGTTCCTGTTGGGGAAGATCAATATGCAAAACACTAATTGAGAAAAATAATGATCCAAATAAGTTCTTAAAGGAAATCATAGGACACTGAAGTAGTTAAAATTATATTGTGAAGGAATCCAGATAAAGAAATGTCCTCTCCAACGGCTTAACGACAATATTGTTTTTGAAGTTACGAAAATGGTTAGTTTATTTTGGTTTGCTTCGTTATGAGGAGCTCGCACCATATGAATTAAACTAGTTTTGTGATAGCTGCAGAATACGAGAATATTTAGAAATAAGTCACTAGTCTTGACTAGAGGAAATTAAGTAACAGATATCTCTTCTGAGGTCTATTTTGACCCTGAAAACCGACCAGGAGTTTCAAATTTAATGACAATTCACCATGCATTGTACAGGCGTTTAAAGACTCCCTAGTAGCTCCATTTAACTTGGAAGAAGGTCTTATACATTTTTATAATCCAATATATATTATATAAATATATAATTATAAATAATTATATATATAATACTAATAATAATAATATATATAGTATATATTATATATATATATATATATATATATATAAAACGAATATTTATTTAATGTAAGAAAATGAAAACCTCAGTTTTTTGGATAAGTGCATTTTGTTCGTACTCGAGGAAAATACAAGCTCGCTGATTCTTTGTTGCCTGCTCGAAATCCCCGTGCCATAAATGTTAAAAAACCAGCTTTAAACGACACTCATTTAATACATTGTTTCCTAAGACAAATATATATTGACGCAGGTGTTCATGTGTTTAATATGTTATCTATGCATTGTAGGTATTCATGTGTTTTATATAAATATTTAGAAAATTTGTATCATAAAGACAGATCTATATTGACGTAGGCCTCAGTGTTTATATGTGTACCTATAAGCATGTGTAGGTCATGTGTTTTAATATTGTATCTATTGAATGTGAAGATTCAATGTTTTATATGTGTATCTATCGCAGCCTGTAAAATATACATGTTAGTTGCACATTTTCTTTATTAAGTCTGATTTTCATCTGATGGAAATGTATATAATATGTTTATATTGAATATATCTCCTCTTTATGTAGACCATTAATTCTTATTTTTACTTTTATTGGAATGTGTGCGATGATGTAAGTGTATATGTATTTCAATTAAAGGTGAAAAATGCAATTTGAATATAGCTTAGCAATATTAAACACATTTCAGGATAACCCATAATTGAAGGTAAATAAGGTTTAATTAAAATAAATTACCTTCCCGAGTCAGACATTCAATCGCGTCTTTAATTTAATAAAAGATTAGTGCAGGTCATTAATAAATTATTATATATATATTATATATATAATATATATATATATATATATATATATATTATATATATCTTAAAAAATATATATACAAACACTATATATATATATATATAATAGTATATACTATATATATATTTTATATACCTTATACTATATATATATATATATATATATATATAATATAATATATATATATATAAATATATATATAATATATATATAATTAGTATATATATATATATAATATATATGTATTATTATTATTGAGAGAGAGAGAGAGAGAAGGAGAGAGAGAGAGAGAGAGAGAGAAGAGAGAGAGAGAGAGAGAAGCAGAGATGAGAGAGAGACGAGAGAGAGAGAGACGGAGAACATTAGAAAAAAAGAAAAAAAGAGAGAAAGAAAAAAAAGAAAAAATAAAAGAGAGAGAGAGAGAGACAAAAGGAAATATCGTGTGTGAAATAGAGAAATAGAAAGAGACAGATTGAGAGAAGAGAGAGAGAGAGAACGAGAGAAGAGAGAGAGAGAAGAGAGAGAGAGAAAGAGAGAGAGAAAAAGAAGTTAATACTTCTAGTTTTAAAACCGTATCATTATCTTCCCTTTAATTATTTATTTCTTTTCTTCGTTAATTTTTCTATTTCTTCGATCGTTACCTCTTAACCTCTGATTTCCTTAACAGTTTTACCCTTAAGCAATCTTTTCATAAGGCATTATTATTTATATCCGTGATATCACTAATATACTAATATATATATATATATATATATATATATATAGATATATATATAATATATATATACCTATATATATAATAATATATAGTTATAAAATTACTAAAACATACAAGAATTATTGCTTATAAAAGCCATTGAATTGCTTTTAAAACACTTTACCAAAAGATTATTATTAAACTATAATTCAAAAAATTAACAATTATTAGAACGTAAAATCACAAATCAGTTTAAATGAACAAAACTTTAATTAATTTTCGAGCTTCGTACCGACGGGAATGGGAACCTTATCAAGAAGATACTATGGTGGTAAAGAAGTCAAATCTTTTGCGAAAATCCTTATGATGATTATTTTTCTAGTTGGTTATTAAAGAATGGAAGAATGAAGAGGTATTCAGTGCGGCGTTCAATATGGTGTCAATAATTGTATCACCGGGAAGGCGGTTGAAATTTGGAATGTCTTTATCTAACAGATTTTTTCCTAGTTCCACCCAACTAAACAATAATCTAACTACAGAAAAAAGTTATATTCATATCAATAAATATAATATAATAATAATAATAATAATAAAAATAATAATAATAATAATAATAATAATAAATAATATAATAATAATAATAATAATAATAATAATAATAATAATAATAATAATAATAATAATAATAATAATAATAATAATAATAGTAATAATAATAATAATAATAATAATAATAATAATAATAAAATAATAATAATAATAATAGATAATTAATATTACATAATAATAGGAATCATCATAAAATAATTTATAAGCAATAGCAATGAGGAGAATAAATATAGTTAATAAATTATTACCAAAACAATAATAAAATCAATATAATAATAATTAATAATAATAATAATAATAATAATAAAT
>JABUQX010016904.1:0-2500 GCA_015478945.1 Trachelipus rathkii | reverse complement strand
AAGGAATCCAGATAAAGAAATGTTAACGGCTTAAGGAAATATTGTTTGAAGTTACGAAAATGTTTAGTTTATTTGGTTTGCTTTCGTTATGATGGGAGCGGCACCATATGAAGGTAACTGTTCTTGTGATATGCTGCAGAAGTAGAGAATACCTTTAGTATTTATTCCTAGTCTTAAGTAGAGAAATAAAGTAAAGATATTTCCTGTGTCAATTTTGATAACAAATTTGAATGACAATTCACATAAATTCTACAGGCGTTTAAAGACTCCCTAGTACTCCATTTAACTTGGAAGAAGTCTTTATATCATTTTTATAATCCAATATATATATATATATATATATATATATATATATATATATATATATATATATATATATATATATATATATATATATATATATATATATATATATATATATATATAAACATATTTATTTAAGTAAGAAAATGGAATAACCTCAGTGTTTGGATAAGTGCTTTATGTTCGTATCAGGAAATACAAGCTCGCTGATTCTTTGTTGCCTGCTCGAAATCCCGTTGCCATAAATGTAAAACCAGCTTTAAACCGACACTCATTTAATACAATTTGTTTCCTAAGACAAATATATATTGACGCAGGTGTTCATGTGTTTAATATGTTTATCTATGGCATGTGTAGGTATTCATGTGTTTTATATAAGTATTTAGAAAATTTGTATCATAAGACAGATCTATATTGACGTAGGTCCTCATGTGTTTTATATGTGTACCTATAGCATGTGTAGGTGTTCATGTGTTTTATATGTGTATCTATTGAATGTGAAAGATTTCATATGTTTTATATGTGTATCTATCGCATGTGTATATACATGTTAGTTGCACATTTTCTTTATTAAGTATGTGTGTGAAGTGTGGAAATGTGTATATATGTTTATATTGAATATATCTCCTCTATGTAGACATGTAAGTTACTTATTTACTTTATTGAATGTGTGCATGAGTGTAAGTGTATATGTATTTCATTAAAGGGTGAAAAATGCAATTTTGATATAAATTACCATTTTATACGCGTTTTAATAAAACATAATGAAGTGGGTAAATAAGGTTAATTAAAATAAAATTACCTTCCCGAGTCAGACATCATCGCGTCTTTAATTTAATAAATGGATAGTGCAGGGTCATTAATAAATTATATATATATATATATATATATATATATATATATATATATATATATATATATATATATATACTAACTCTAACTAACTATATATATATATATATATATATATATATATATATATATATATATATATATATATATATATATATATATATATATATATATATACTATACTATATTTATATATATATATATATGTAATAATATATGTATAATATATATATATAGTAACCAACCAATAACCAACCAGCAGCCAACATCATATGTAATAGTATGTATGGGGGCTGCGTAGGGGACAAAGGGGGAGAGAGAAGGGGGGATGAGAGGGAGGGGACAAAGGGAAAGGAGATGTGAGGGCGAGAGAGAGAGAGAGAGAGAAAGAGAGAAAGTTGATACTTCTTTAATAAACTCGTATCTTATCTTTCCTTTATTATTTATTTCTTTTCTTCGTTTATTTTTCTATTTCTTCATCGTTTACCTCTAACTCTTTTCCTTAACAGTTTTTAACCTTAAGCAATCTTTTCATAAGGCAATATATATATATATATATATATATATATATATATATATATATATATATATATATATATATATATATATATATATATATATATATATATTTATATATATATAGTTAAGTAAAGCTATTGACGCCCTGTTATAATTATTGTTATAAAGCCATTGATTGCTTTAAAACACTTTAAAAAAAAGTTTTTATTAAATATACACTATAGATTCACAATTATGAAAAAATCACAAAACAAATATAAATGAACAAATAATTTATTTAATTTTCGAGCTTTCGTACCCGAGGGAATGGGAACCTTATCAAGAAGATAAGATGGTAGTAAAGGAGACAAACATTTTTCGAAAATCCTGAAGATGATTATTTTTCTAGTTGGTTGTTAAGGAATGAAAGAACGATGAGGTATTCAGTGCGGCGTTCAAAATGGTATCAATGATTATATCACCGGGAAGGCGGTTGAAGTTTGGAATGTTCTTTATGCAATAAGATTCTGCTATTACTACCCAAATAATCAATAATCTTAACTACAGGAAAATTATATTATTATAATAATATAATATATAATAATAATAATAATAATAATAATAATAATAATAATAATAATAATAATAATAATAATAATAATAATAATAATAATAATAATAATAATAATAATAATAATAATAATAATAATATTAATATTAATAATAATAATAATAATAATAATAATAGTAATAATAATAATAATAATAATAATAATAATAATAATAATAATAATAATAATAATAATAATAATAATAATAATAATAATAATAATAATAATAATAATAA
>JABUQX010016903.1:0-21211 GCA_015478945.1 Trachelipus rathkii | reverse complement strand
TCAATAATAATGTTTATTATACTAAAATATAATATATATATATATACTATATATATAAATATAAATTATATCATACTAATATATATATATATATATAATAGTATAGAATAACTAACATTTCTGTCAGTGTTTTACGTTAGTTGACAAGAATTGTAGAAGAAAACGAAAATATGGCTGCAAATAATCAAAAACGTGGGTCTAAAACGCACTTTCAGTGGAGATGTCGAACCTGTATCAGAAACCGTGCTCGTAGAAGTAGTCGAAGAGGTTGAATTAGCGGAAGCTGTGGGTACCTATGAAAATGCAGAACTGATGATGCCGAGACAGAATGCATATCAAACCATGCAAAAGGTAAGTGCATGGATTAAGATTATCATATTATTATTATTATTAATATATAATATATATATATATAATTATATATATATATAATATATATATATATTCATATTTATTTTACAGCGTAAGGTGGTTGAACCGACCGAGAACGAAATACCCCTTCCTGTACCAGCGAACACTAATGAAGTTGATCTTGATATATCTACGGATAATGATGAGGAATATGTGCGAGCGTTACTTGAAGCTGAGAGAAAGATGGACTTATTTCTTAATTCCCAACCCGTTGCATATAGTATTCGGCCTAGAGTAATTCTTAAGCTTATTATATTCAGAGGACGCTATTACAATATATAATATAATATATATAAATATAGATTATAAGTTAGTATATATATATATATATATATATATATATAATATATAATATACTATTATATATATATATAATATTATACTTGATAATGCCTAATTTCATTACAGGCATAATATGGTACTGCCTGTACCCCTCTGTGCTCAACAAAATCGGGAGATGGCCGGATTGCAAATAGCTGTTAAGAGAAACTGTTGCGCTGAGCTTGAATCGTCGCAAACGTCTCCAACAGACTTAAACCACGAGGCACCCACATGAAACTCCAAATAACACATTGAATTCCCCCATCCCAACCTTATACTAAAACCGAAATCCCAGAATTCGCGTTCGTCGGTAAGTTACAATCTAATTATTCTATATATTACTGAAAAATATTACTGAAAAATGCTGTTACATAATAGTATGTAGTTCATTTATGTATTATCATCTTTTTCTCCTTTCAAGCAGAAATCATCTGCAAACCCGCTTGCGTAAACAAATCAGACTTAAACACTAATCCCCAAAGATCCCAAATAACATGAAAAACCCCACCCCTCTATCTGAAAAACGAGTATCCCAACTTCAGAATCTTCGGTAATTTACACTATAATTATTCCTATCATATTACTGAAATACATAATAGTATGTATTCGATTGTTTATGAATTTTCATTCTTTTCCAGAAAAAAGCAAAAACAGAAAGGAAATCCCGAGGATGTAGATGCGGCTGTTGCGCGGTCCTTCACGCCTTAGAGGTTTATTGAGTGATGAGGATGGACGAGGAGGATTGCAATGAAGCCCACCTGCACCTTCTCACAGAGATTGTTAAATAACACGTAAAGATCTACGCGTAACTCAGGATCACTCCGATCAGCATCGATTTCAAGTTTACGTATCGACACCAGCCGATCTTTAACCGTACTCGCACACATAAACGATGTTGGTCTAGTATCGTCATTCACAGTGTGATAGAAACAGTACGATGGAACATGTATATTCGGGAAATTATACCTCCGCTTCTGCAGGCATCTTACAGATTAGGAATGAGGAATTTCCATAACGAAATTCCTCAGAAGAATTTCTCGACCAAATCTGGCTCAATATTTATCGGACCGCTTTCTAGAACTCTTTCAGTCTGGTGACCAGCTATGTTGGAATGAGTTTGTCTGTAGCATTACAATATGCCAAACCAGAGGTATAGATGGCCCGATTGACCTTCGTCTGTGAACATTTATTACACCCCACGTCAATTAAAGTACCACCGGTTTGGTAACGAGCGTGGGAACAGGCAAACAACTGTAGGGATGCGGATTCCGACATATAGCTGCATTGCTATAAGCTCACACTATTTGACGCTCAAAAAGCGAGTGCAAGCATGCACCTAAAATAATACCTTTAAACCTAATGACTCTACAATCTGAAAAGTATAGAGCTCGCAACTCGTTGCGGTCTGACTAATGAAGTTCCCCCTAAAGACTGAGAGAGATTGGTGTAAAATAGAGGAAAAATTACAGTGCAGGATATTTGTTTTTACTAAAGATAAGCACGGTAAACTCGAGATAATCGTTCTTAAACCCCACGAATCAGTCAATAAGAACCTACCTCTCTTTGTAAAGGATATGATCAGGAAACCCATTATATATTATCCGTTTTCCTGGCAGATTCCATTCAAGATAGCTTATAGGTTAGTGTAAACCTAAGAATATCAAGCGGACCATTCTTTTTCATCATTTAATAGCTTCACTGACATTTAAAGTTAACATTTAGCAAAACGAATCACTGAAATACAGGTGCGGACAATGCTTAACTTATAAATGTAAGGCCGTTCCAGGGACACATCTAAGCTTTTACATTGTGATAAATCCAATCGGATTTGACAGGGTAGAGGTGGCTATTACTGCATCAAGAGAGCATCACTGGGGTGCAAGTACCAGTATGTACAGTTATGTGACACTCGGAGCCAATGGTTGCGACTCTACCATCACACTGGATCTGACGGTGCATGCACATACCTGTGGAATCGTGGTAACGTGACGCGTATGGAATAGAAGCGAAAAATACAACCAATGTTTTATGAAGAAAATCAAGGTTCCAACAGATGACGCTTTCGCCAAGCGTAAGCCCACCTTTACCTTCTATTACGACATCGAACACCTTAATCATGATAAGCTTGAAGGAGCAAGGAGATGCATAAAAAACTGACATGCTTCCCTCATATTTGAGAGAATGTGCTATGATGCAATTGCTGGGGGTAGGATGTTACAGACAATTCAATCACCGTGTGAGACTTGCGGTACGGCTCGGACTGAAATATTCAAGGTGGAATCGGGAAGCAGACAGCAATGGTATCTGTGTAGATACGATTCGATCTTATTTCTCAACTACTATAGTATCAGATTGCCTGAAAAACACAATGAAGGACAAATATTTTTAGTGTGCAGCTACATATAGCGGTAAGTTCGACAATCAAGTTTGTTTACAGCAGAACTCGCTTGGCCCGACCTACCGTCCATTCCATATCGTCCAATCCTGTGAAACGTGGAACCAAAATTATAACTATGACAGCTAACCACAATATTCAATTTAAGGACACGTTAATGTTTATGCCTTGCGCCTTGAAAAAAACTACCTAAGTGCATGGGTATTACATGAGGTTTCTAGGAAGGATTCTGTTCCTTACCGTTTTACCTCAGAGAATATAAATACAAGGGGAAAAATGCCAGATAAGGAGACCTTATGCAGCCACATCGATGTCGACCAGTCAAAAGGCTGATTAGTTGAGACTGTATCAAACAGTATAACAATTAAGGATTACGACTGGTCTCAAAGGTCTCCTTATCTGGAATTTTTCCCTTGTAATTTATATTCTCGAGGGTAAGAAAGACGGTAAGGGAACAGAATCCTTTAGAAACCTCCACCTGTAATACCCATGCACTTAGGTAGTTTTTTCACGCAAGGCATAAACATTAACGTGTCCTTAAAATGGATATTGTGACGTAGCGGATTCATAGTTTATAATTTGGTTCCAACGTTTCACAGGGATTGTGGAAGAAAATGAAATGGACGGATCAGTGCAAGCAGCAGTTATGCATAAAACGTAAACAAAGCTCGCATTAAGCCAAAACCCCCCATACCGAAAACATAACCACAGCCATTAATAGCTAAGACAACAATATATAGAGTACTTCTTGTGTCTTCAGCTAGCTTTAAGTACAGAGAGCATCGTCGGACACACTTCTCACTCATCTTCGTAGTTTGCTTTCCAGGATTCAATATGCTCGAGATATATAAATACCGCTCCGACGTTCGCAATCTCACACGTCATGAATGTCTATTATCGCTCCTCCACCGCAGTTTCATTGCATACTAGCATACTCCCAAGAATATAGGAAGCATGTCCCAGTTTTAATCATCCTCCATATCCTTCTTAAAAGCTTATCAATGATTATAGGTATTCGATTGTCGTAATATGAAGGTCACAAGGATGGCTTTACGCTGGCGAAAGCGTCATCTTGGAACCTTTGATTTCTCATAAAAACATTGGATTTTCGCCATTCTATTCCCATACTTCAACGTCGCACATTCCACATTTAATATGCATGCCATCAATGCTGCGTGACGCCCTGATTTATCCTACATGCTCAATTGTCACAAACTGTACATTACTTTAATTTACTTGCAGTGAGTCTTTGATTGCAATTTAAGACAATCCTCATTATAGAAATCCCGATATGCATTTATCACAATTAAAAAAGCTAGATGATGTCCCTGCAACGCCTTACATTTATAAGTAAGCATGTCCGCACCTCTATTCAGGCATTCGTTTTTTTAAATGGTTAATAAATGGTCAGTGAAGCATAAACACTGATGACAAAAAAAACTGGTCCTGATATTCTTAGGTTCTACACTACCTAAAGCTATCTTGATGGAATCTCCAGGAAAAGGGGATAATAATAATGGGTTTCCTTGGAATCATATCCTATTACAAAGAGAGGTAGGTCTCTATTCTGTTCGTGGGGTTTTAAAACATTATCCGGTTTACGTGCTTATCCTTTAGTAAAAAAAACAAATATCCGCACTGTAATTTTTCCCTATTACAAGCAAAATCCTTCAGCCTTTAGGGGAACTCATAAGTCAGACCGCAACGAGTGCGAAACTCTTATAACCTATTTCATGTTAAATCATCTAGTTAAACGTCTGTATTTTAGGGTGCAGCTTGCCCTGGCCTTTTAGGTACATTTGAGTGTGGAGCTTAAGCATGCAGCTATAGCTCGGAATCCGCATCCTACACTGGTTGTTATTTTCCCTATTCTCGTTATTTATACCAAGGTGTACTTTATTGCGTGGGGGTGTATAAAGTTCACAGACGAAGGGTCAATGGGCCCATTACCCTCTGGATTATGACATATCTGTACATCTACAACAAAATCATCCAACATAGCCTGGTCACCAGACTGAAAGAGTTCTAGAAAACGGTCCGATAAATAATATTGAGCCAGATTTGGTCGAGAAATCTCTTCATGAGGAATTCGTATATGGAATTGCCCTCCATTCCTATCTGTAAAAAGGAATCCTGCACGGAGGGTATATTCCCGATATACCACTGTATCCACGAACACTGTTCTATCACCACTCGTAATACAGATACTAAAACACATACGATTAATGTTGCGAAGGTACCGTTAAAATCCGCTGAGTGTCGATACGTACCTGAAAACGAGTGCTGATCGATGACCCGAGTTGATCCGCTAGACCTTCACGTGTTACTTTAAACAACTCTGTCGGAAAGTGCAGGTTTCACAACCTCCTCCTCACTCATCATCATGAACACCCTACCGCGTGAAAACGGGTCCCGCGAACAATCCCGTCAATCTAACAATCCCTCCGATTCCCTTTCTGTTTTGCTTTTCTCGAAAAAGAATTGAAAATTCATAAAACAATCGAAACATACTATTAGTGTACACAAATATTTTCAAGAATTATATAGAATAATTAGATTTAACTATACAAGATCTGAATTTGGCATACTCTTTCAATAAGGGGTGGGGGTTTCGTTCATCGTGTATTTGGAATTCTTTGGGGCATCAGTTGTTTTAAGTCGATTGTGTACGGCAATCGGCTGCAGATTACTTTCTGTTGAAAGGAGAAAAGAATGAAAACATAAAACATCGAATACATTACGTATTATTAACAGCATTTTCAGTAAATATTTTTCCAGTAGAATATATAGAATTAAATAGATTGTAACTTACCGACGAATCCGAAGTTGGGATATTCGTTTCAGATAAGGGTGAGGGGGGATCTTCATGTGTATTGTAGGAGATTCATTGGTGCCTCTGCTAATCTGATGGAACGATTTGCGACGTTCAAGCTCAGCCAACAGTCTTCTCTTAACAGGCCTATTTGCATCCCGGCCACCTCCGACTTTGTTGACACAAGGGGTACAGGCAGGTACCAATATTATCACACTGTAATGAAATAGCATTATAAGATGATATTTAATATATATATAATATATATTAATATATAATATATAAATATATTATATATATAATATATATTATATAAATATATATATATTATATATAATACTATATGCAATAGCGTCATGAAAGTAATAAACGCTTAAAAACATTACTCTAAGCCGAATCCTATTATCATCGGTTGGAATTAAAAGAAATAAGTTCATCTTCGCCCGCTATCAAGTAACGCTCGCACAGTATTCCCATCATTACCCGTGATATGTCAAAGCATCTCCATCAGTGTTCACTGTACAAGAATGGTATTCGTTCTCGGTCGTCAACCACCTTCGCTGTAAAATAAGACTGAATATATATATTAATATAATATATATATATATATATATATATATTATATAATATATTTATAATATATAATAATAATAATTTAACATCACTTACCCTTTTGCATGGTTTGTAGCATTCTGTCTTCGGCCATCATCAGCTTCGACTGCATTTTCATAGGTACCCACAGCTTCCACTAATTCAACCTCTTCGACTACTTCTTACGAGTACGGTTTCTGATACAGTTTCTCCATCTCCACTGAAAGTACGTTTTAAACTCCGTTTTTGATTATTGATGCATATTCCGTTTCTCTACAAATTCTTGTCAACTAACGTAAAACACTGAAACAGAAATGTATATATTTTATATATATATATATATACGTATATATATTATATATATATATATATAAATTAATTTTTATTATATATATATATAATATATATTATATATATTATTATAAAAACATTAGTACATTATGAGAGTATGCCAAGTATGAGTTAAAGCACTAAAACTGAGTAAAGCAGGTAAAGCGAAAGTTAAAACAGTAAACAGGAAAGTTAAGCAGTAAGCAGTTAAAACAAAAGCATACTATTCCCTTTAATGCTAGGTAGCCACCTTATTGATTACTTTGATTTACTGCTTTTAGTTACTATAGTTAATAAAATATGAGTTATAAAGACAGTAAAACATAGATTAAAGCAGTAAATCAGGGAAAGTGAAAACAGTTAAATACAGAAAAGTTAAAGCAGTAAACAGAAAGACAAAAGCATACTATTCCCTTTATGCTAAAGGACACCTCATAATGATTAAACTGCATTTCACTGCATATTAATGGTCACGTAATGTTAATAAAATATATGAGTTAAAGCAGTAAAACATACGAGTTAAAGCAGTAAAACAGGCAGTAAAACAAAGGCATACTAATCCCTAGGTTAGGTAACACCTCTAAGATTTTTTTTTACTATTTACTGCTCTAAGTCTGTAAAGCTATATGTTTTAATAAATATTTCGTACAATTGTAAGTAAAATAAAATGATTATATAACAGCTACTCTGGATTTTTCTTCTTACATTACAAATTTTAAAAAATTATTCAAATAAAAAGTATTAAGTAAAAATATAAAAGAAAAATACATGTTAAATAATAATGAGTTAAACAGCAGTAATGAGGTTGAAGCCTTCGAAGCAACCGAATCATAAATCTGAGTCATCAAATGCATGAACCACCATTATAGGAGACATCAAGTTGAGACATCAAAATATCGTGAGTGTAATAGTTAAGTGGAAAGTGACGTGAGGGAGTGTAAGTGTAAGTGCTATGGTATGGGAATAAGAGTGCCATAGGGTAAGTAGTCTATGATGAGTGTAAGGTCTATGGAGTATAAGTTCATAGTGTAATGTTTGATAAGTGACCATAGTGTGTTTGTGTTGTGGGTGTGTCATGGTGTGGTTTGCGGTGGTGTAAGTGCAAGTGTCTATAGGTTAGCGTAAGTGTCTATGGCGACGTGTAAGTGACTATAACTGTGTGGGTGTGTGTGGTGTTGTGTGATCTGGCGAATTGTGTGTGTTTGTGTGTACTTCTTCAATGCTCGAAGTGCTAGAAAAAGCTAACTCATACTAGGAAGAATCCCTTGGCACTGTGTTAATCTATACTCAATCGAATCCTCATACCTATACCTAGGGTAAGACACCCATATTAGGGCTATTCTAGGTTCAGGGAGGCTAGAAAAGGCTTTGAAAAAAGTGGCACTCAGTTGGCACTATGTGGCACTCACTTGCACTATGTGGCACTCCTTGGCATTCATTGGCACTCATTGGCACTCATTGGCACTCACTTCGCACTCACCTGGCACTCATCAATACTCAAAAAAAAAAAAAAAAAAAAAAAAAAAAAAAAATACTAATAGAGCACCTTAATACTATATAATATATTTATAATATATAATATAATATATATAATATATATAATATATATATATATATATATATAGATAATATTATTATTAATATATAAACGCTCCTAAGAACAAACTTCTCTTGCTTAATGTTGGTAATAATAATTCAAGTTGATCTTGAGGCTTTTAGCACAGACATCGACAGGATTTTTACTAAAAAAACTCACGAAATAGAGTACTCGTGGTGTTGTTTTAACGAAACGTTGCAAATTCAGTTTTTGTATTTTTTTGCATTTCTGTTTCTTCGGTTCGCACACACCTGCGTTGAATAATCCTACACACACGGAGATAAAAATAATGATTTCCACGTTCTGTTCTTCCGAAATCGGTTTAGATTGCATTAGAGAAAGTATATCAATATCAAATTACATTATAAATAAAAGACGCAGATAGGAAGTTGTATAATGTTATAAAATGCTTTTATCTTTACAAGTTTAAAGTAGTATATTAAGAAAACTCCTTATATGTGCAATATCCTGTACGAAACATTTAAAAACGAAAAATATAAAAACGCTTCCCAACAGGAAGGCGGGTAAAACATTTCAGAGAGGATTCCAATAAGCATTTTATATATATATTATAACTGTATATATATTATATATATATATATATTAATATAATAATATATATAATATATATAATAGATATAATATATATATATATATATATATATATATAATATATATATATATAATAATAAATATATATATACAGTAATGAAATAAATAAATTGGACTAATAAATAAATAAATATATTAGTTAGCCCCCTCGGAGAAAAATATTTATTATATTCTGTCATATAAATATAAATAAATATTTTTATTTTATTTAATTAAAAATAATGTTAAATTATTTTTATTATAAATTTGAAAAGCTATGTATTATAACTTCAGCTATGTGAATTATGAAATAGTTATTGGTAGATAATAAGGCATGGAGCTTTGAAAAAACTGTAGATGTCGTTGTTTATATTTAGAATGCTTTTGCACCTTTAAAGAGTGAAGAGAAGTTCCTTCAGGAAGCTGTAAAGAATATTAGTTACATTGCAACCTTGTCCAGTTTGATGAAACAAATATTGCCTTTACAATATTTTAAAAAAACCAAATAATTCCTTTTGCATAAAAAGCGTATTATAATAAGGTAATATATATTATATATATATATAATATATATATATGATATATATATATATAATAAATAGATATATAATATCATATAAATATATACTATATATATACATACAATATTAGATATATATATATTAGTATATATATAATAATAAATATATATATATATATATATATATATATATATATATAATATTATATAATTATATAATAGTACTACTATATATATATAGTGAAAGATGAATTTGAAAATATAGTATGGTTCTCGGAGAATCAATAAAATATTTGGTAAAAGTTCTTTTAAAAATGAAGTGTTTTTTGTAAAAACGAAATACTAAACCCTTAATTCCGTTGTTATCAAGTTAAAATAATAATAATTACAACGTATATAAAGTACACCCAGCTATTGGTTCTTCTTCTACTTAGATTCTTTGTGCGTGGTCTTTGCTATCGAATGCGACGACTCCGCGGAACTGTTAAAAACGCGACGATAAAGCGACAACACGATGACTGCGACGATTAAACCCGACGCGACGATGAATTTGCGATTCATCCCGAGATGATTAACAAAACGCTTTATAAAACAAAATGGCGGACGCAAGTCAACCAAGTTATTACATAAAATAAAAAAAAAAAAAAAAAAAAAAAAAAAAAAAAAACACCCTATGAAGGGTTTTAGCTGAGTCAAAAAATTGGGCCAAAAAGTCAACGGCAGTTAAAAATTACCGCTTGGTCAAAATTGACCAACGGTCAGTCAAGGTCAAAAAGGGGGCGGAGCTACGTGCTGCAAAATGTGGCTCCTACTACTCCGGATCATATTTCTGATTCCGTAGATAACTGATATATAATATATATATATATATATATATATAATATATATATTATAATAATATTATATATTATATCATAGTATATATATATAAATATATATACTATATATATATATAATATTATATGATAATATATAAGTTATATTAGAATACAAAATTAATATATATAAATATAATATATATATATATATAATTAATATAATAAATTAGTATATATATTATATATATAATATATAATATATATATATATTAAAATATAATATTTAATATATGAAAAATACACACTAAAGAGAAATTATATAATATGTATATATTTATTTTCATTTTTTTTTTACTATTATTTAATTTATTTATTATTTATTATTATTATTTATTCTATTTATTTATTTATTTATTATTTATTTATTTTCTTTCAAATTGATTCATTTAATAATTTTAAATTAACATTTAAATTATATTTATTTACTGAATTGTCTTTATATTTATTTATTTATATTTATTTATTTATTTATTATTTATTCTTATTTATTTATTTTTTATTTAATTCATTTATTATTTATTTATTATTTATTTATTATTATTAAATTATTATTTATTTTTTATTTATTTAGATATTGGTTCATTGTATTTATTTTATTTATTACTTGTATTATTTATTGCCTTTTTAATTATGTATGTATTCATCCACCCTATTATTTATTTATTTATTATTTATTTATAATTGTATTATTTATTTAAAAAAAAAAATACAATATAAATGTATAATATATAATAGTAATATATAATATTATATTATATATATACGGTATATTAATATATACGGTAAATATATATAATATATATATAATATAAATATATATATATATAATAAATATATATATATTAATATATATATAATATATAGTAATTATATATATATACTACTATTACTATACGTAATTGTGCACTTGAAACGCAATGTAGACATTTCTCGTTCATCAAAAAAGATAGGTGATAATTTCTTATGGTTTACTTATTATCTATGTCAAATTGTATACGGTTGCGAGATCCCTACATATTGCAGATTTGATTTGTACCAAAAGCATAACTCGAAAATTCAAAAATCAACTTGACTGTGAAGAAAATAAATGTTTTACTTTTGCGAGATGTAAACTAGGAGATGTAGGATTTTTTGCCCCTGAGTACTAGAAATGAAAAATGATGAAATTAAAAATGGAGGGTTTTCTTCGTCATTCTCTACATAAGGTTGACCAAACCCGTGCGTCCATTGAATCATTTTGTGTAGGAGTAGAGCCCTTTCTCGTATTTAAATGAACATATGAGTACTAATACACACCGGAAGCAAACTAAGGTGATACTTCAATTTTCGTTATAACTAGTGCCGTAGGCACCTACTCACGCACATGTCGTTAGACCATGCGACATTACATTTTTATTGGTATTTGGGTGACGTCACGCTCTTTCGTGGGTGCACGTAGGCACCTACGTATATATGGTCGAAGACCATGTGCGTTCATTACCCATGTCATGCTCTTTCATTAGGTGTTTTACCGTCTCACAACACGCGGAGCAATTGCATTGCAACGCAATGTTCGGTTCCCACACGTCCTTCCAGACACTTTTATGTAAAACGCAATTGATACCTGCTTTGGTGTTGCACCGAACCCTGATTGACCTCACCCCAATGCTTCAGGACCACATCCCCACTCTCGGTGGGACTCTTCCTCCACTCCGGCGCTCTCCACTCTCTGAGGCTTCGTCTGTGCTTTGCTCAGCTCTCGTGGGGGTTGTAGATGTAGGTAGGGTTGGAAAAAAACCATGTTAAAAAAACCATTGGTTTTTTTAAATCAACCAAATAAACCAATTGTTTTTTTGTTTTTTTGGTTATTTTATGTATTTTTGATGGTTTAATGTAGTTTTTAATGGTTTAATAGATTTTAAAGGCAAAAATCACTTACTGGAAACTGTTATAACATTTTGCTAGCGTCATTCGCAGTTCCAAATAAATTATCTTTAGATATCCGGCATTTCAAATATCATGATTTTTCCAAACTGGTATAAACATTATTATATTTTTGAGTTTATACATAAACTCATAAAGAAAAAATAAGAGGGCTATAATTATAATATACATACACCTCTATTAAAAAAGGTTTTCCTTTATATTTTACCCCAAAAATAAATATTAATATTCAGCAATGCACCCAAAAAAAATATTTAAAAATTTAATGGGGCAACACATTATCGACAATGTCACTTTATATTTGAACTCTCTTTAATTAAGGATGACAGATGATAAATGACGCACAAAGACAAATCTACTCGCACGATGCCATTTTCTCACTTAATCCATCACACTCCACATATAGTCATTATTATAAACTTTTGAAATGTGCCAAAGGGTAGAAAATGAATTCCCAAGAGCTCGAAACAAAAATCATGTTTTAAACATGTTAAATTTACAAATATATATTATATATATAATTTATAATATATATATATATATATATATATATATATATATATATATATATATAATATATAATATATATATACTATATATATAATATATTATATATAATTTATATAATATATATTATAAACTTCTCAACAATAATATAAACTTCGCAGAAAAACTTTTTTTATGCTTTCAGCTACTCTTCGATTGAAATATTGAGAAAACCATATCAACCTGCTAAAATAAATCATTAAATTAAATTATTTTAAAAATATTTTTATGCATGTCGTTTTTCTAGGAATTATAAACATTGGATTTTTTTATGGTGGCGTTAAACCATGTTTAAACAATGCTTTAAACCAAATGGTTCTAAACCATCCCACCCTAAGTACGGAGGGTATTTTCACTTGCCCCCATACCCTTTCTCCGCAGCCTCTCTTTGATGCCACGTTATAAGACTGAGAATGAGTGAGTACTACTACTATACTACTACTACTACTACTACTACTAACTTACACTACTTATATTCATATATTAATTTAAATATATATATATAATAATATTTTTAATATTTAAAATATATAAGCCAATGTAAAGATTTTTTTACGAAAGATACAATGTGGGAGCTACATATCATAATCCACGCTAAAGATGAAGAGGAGAGAGAATTGCAACTTCATTTAAACAACAATCATACAAGTTGACAGGGAAAGAGGAAATAATTACTCAGTTTGAAAGATAATAATAATATTTTAAATTAAAACAATAGCTCAGTACTAAAATACAACTACTACTACTCCTACACTATTACTATTATTATTATGATTCTTACTACTAACTACTAACTTCTCTACTACGTTAGCTCAAGACAATTCGTTAAAAACCAGCTATCAGTCACCTCTTAGCCCCTATCAGAATCCTTTCAAAGTGGGAGTTTAACTTTCAAACTCTGTCAGAGGATGCTTTATTCTATCCTATCTTCATGGATGTTTCAACCCTCCTCTTCCTCCTCAATTAACCAAGGTCTTAAGGGATGTTTGTTCATCCATCTTTTCTTTCATGGTGTCCCTCCTCTGTGGTGCTTTTGGTAGATTGTGCAGCTTCATCAAGTCTCTTCATGTTGATCCCTCCTCTGTTGTGCTCTTGGTGAGTGTTTTCAGGTTCACACATAGGTTCCTCATGAGTCCTTCATCATTCTCAGGTTCACCATCAGTAATCCCAAAGGAGACCTAAGATCAAAGAGATGAAAGAGAGAAGACCTAAGACCAAAGAGAGATGAAAGAGAGAAGACCTAAGACCAAAGAGATAATTAAGAGAGAATACCTAGAATACCAAAAGAGAATGAAAGAGAGAAGACCTAAAGCCCCAAAGGAGATGAAAGAGAGAAAGACCTAAGGATGGAGAGAGATGAAAGAGAGAAAGGACCTAATCCCAAAAGAGAGATGAAAGAAGAAAGACTAAGTCCAAAAAGAGAGGAAAAGATTCGAAAGACGAAGATAGAGAGAGAGAGAGAGAGTGAGAGAGAGAGAAGAGAAGAGAAGAGAGAGAAGAGAGAAGAGAGAGATTACTTCATTTTCGTCTACCGCAAACACACATCACAATATTACACATACAGATGATAACAAGGGTACAATAAACCCAAATTTTTAGACCCCAACGCACTCTAAGACTTATGCCCTTTACGTTTGCCACAGGGATTTAATGAACCAGCCACCTTCCTGCCATTCACAAGCTTGCTACTCACACTTTTGGTATTGTCTTGTGAAAATCGTATCACAACTACATTTATAACATCCACCTGAAGACAATCATTCATAGTAGTAAAAAAACCTTTGCACTTAAAACTTGAAAAAAACAAATTACTATTATTTATTTTATTTTTAAGCTGTAAACATTTCGCATAAGTATTAACAATACTTACTTTATTATTTCTTGCATCTTATTATTTTCATTTTTAATTTTTATTTTATCAATATTATTTTATCAATATTATTATTTTTTTATTATTACTTACAACAGTTGTCAAAAAACAATCTTGTATACTTTGAAAACCATTGGAAACAAATTATTTATTATTTTCTTATTATAATTATTTTTATTTTATATTAGGTTTCCAAATTTTATTTTTTATTATATTATTTTTATTAAATTATATTTTATTACTTTAATTATAATTATTTTTATTATTACTTTTCCTATTATTATTTTTATCAATTATTATTATTTTTTATTATTAATTTACAACAGTTCGTAAAACAAACGTTGTACTTGAAACTTAAAAAAACAAAATGTTTTTATTATTTTATTATTATTATTATTATTATTTATTATTATTATTTTATTATTATTATTATTATTATTATTATTATTATTATTATTATTATTATTATTATTATTTTATTATTTTTTTTATTCATTATCATTATTCATTATTAATTTATTTTTATTTATATTTATTATTATTATTATTATTATTTTTTTTCAAAATACTTTTACAACAGTTCGGAAACGAACGTTACGTGAAACTGGAAAACAAATTAAATATTTTTTAAAAGTTGTGTGTAAAATTTTTTTAGAAATACGTTTTACGGGCCTAACTCCTTAAGACACTAGGGTCGATAGCCCCGATGGGGTGCTGCCAACACCACTGTTTCGTGTTCGAACCTTAGCGCTTTTCGACTTTACGTCTTTAGGGTATGTTAAAACATGTTTTTACATACCCAAAAGACGGGAAGTCATCATAAAGGACGTTTAACAAATAGACCGGAAGTGAACCCTCCCCACAACCTCTTGGCTGAACGGCTTTACGGCTTTTCAGCTATATTATATAAATATAGTTCATTAATCTGATGATACACGTATTATCTACAAACGCAAGTTGATAAGACAGAAAACGAGTCATGATATAACAGAACAAAACATAACAGCATAGAAACAAGACTAAATAAATATATTTTAATCTGAGACATTTTGTCAGTGAGACCTTTTTGAGTTGATAGGAGAAATGTTACCTTTCTTGGATTGGGTGGAGTAACCCTATTCTCACTTCGCCTATCCTAGAGATTAAGTATTGAAAATGATCCCGTGGGTCACTATCCAGTCTCCCCTGTACCACTTGGATAAATATCCCTCGTCTCTATAACGCTGTATTTTTGTGATTGGAAGAAAATTATCTCTCTAAAGCTGTATTTGAACAGGGATGTTATATTACTTGTAGGTCTAAACTCATTTTAAAACCATTGTTGCTCTAGCTGTTAAACGTTGGTTTGTGTTCCGTTTGAAAAGTGTTCTATTTTCACTCAAGTGTATTACCGCGGTGAATATTCATGATCCGCCTTAACAGAGATACCCTATACAAAGACATTATAACAGTGGAAAATAAGATCCCGGGATGTGGAGTTTCATTTTTCTGTTATATACAAAGATACAATATATTTTTTTTTTTCTTCTGTGAATTTTACGTGTGCTTAGTATTCAACGTGTTTTTATGAGCACAGACGAGTACTCTGCATATGTAAAATAGTTGAAGATTGCATTATGAAGTACTTTAAACAAACCCTGCTTTAAACTGGACAAACACAGTTATTAGTCAGAGCGAGGAAACCAAAGACCAAGCAACTTACTCCTATCCCTTTTCTTAACATCTAAACACAATCGGAATGGAAGTTCGAAATGGGAGAGGCATAATGAAACAGAAGTATGATTGAACGTTACATCATATGGGATTCCCACATTCAGGCCTACCCCAGATGTTCAGAGGTTGGGCAGGAGTGTGTTTAATGCAAGATAAAGAAAACGGCTGTGTTATCTAATTTGTATCTGTCATTCATTACTTGCTATACCTGGAATACTATACATTTAACAAAATGCTTGCCGATGATCCTGAAATTATCATTGAACGCTTCTTAAGTTCTATATACGTGCAGAAATTCATCTTTCTACTAGAGGAACATTGGCAAGGATGATATTTACGCTGCTTGTTTCAGATTGTAACATACTATGAATCTGAGAGGAAATTTTTAAATATGTGCTAAATGGATGGTATTGACGTGGCAAGAAACAACCCAAGGATTAATAGATTATAAATGACTGCTATTTTGTAAAGGATTTAGTTTTTTTTAATTGAATTTTTCATAAAGCTCCCATGAATGTGTGGAGTAATGGTATTTTTATTATATATAATATATATATATTATATTATAATATATATATATATATATATAATATCTATATATAATATTAATAAAAAATATTATAGGAATATATTTAGAGATATATATATTATATGTCTTTTAATAGAGCGCTCCTAGCTCAGTGCGTAGAGCACTCGCTTAGCAGCGAGGGGCCCAGCGTTCGAGGACTGGGTTGGAGCGATGAGAATGTGAGTTATTCTCTATTATCTCTAGCTTCGTTCCACTCAGACGTTTGAATTTGAGTACTTGGTAGCTGCTTGCTGGCTATGGGAAAAAACTCCGTCTACCGCGATAGGCCTTTCCAGCGGATTTGCCGTCAGGCCCAAGTTACCAAGGACCTTTCTCGTTGGGTCCACCTGACAGGGCGTTAGGTCCTACCTGGGGGGTTGGTGAGTGAGTTTTTTCTATGTATATATCATATATCCATAACCTTATAAATATATGTCATATTTATAATTCTGTTGTAAAATATATATTTAATGTTAAAAATATTTATGTTTATATTATTTTAATTTCTGATATGCTAATAATCTCTTGTAAAAGGAACTAATGCTAATCATCCTTAATTCTTATTTCTATATATATATATATATTATATATATATATTATATATATATATTATATATATATTATATATATATATATATATATATATATTATATAATATATATATATTAAATATATTTACTCTCACACTAACTTCAGAAGTTACATTGTCCATCGAGCACTCTAGGAATATGGATGTGAATAAATTCATGTTCTACAGTCAAGCGACATGCATGGTGGCAGGACCCACAGGCAGTTGGAAAACTTTTCTGCTATTAAACATCTTAAGGGAAACTGAAATTTTTGAGCAAATCCCTGTGAATATAATCTGGCGCTACAGTGTATTTCAAGAGAAATTTAATGAATATAAAGATGTAATAGAATCACATGAAGGTATATATGATATTAAATCATTGAATAATGTGCAAGGCCATAAAGTTATAGTGCTGAATGATATGCTATACAAGTTAAACAAAGATATAGCCGAAACTTTCAAGGTGTGCTCGCACCATTTAAATATCTCTGTATTTTTCATTACATAGAACATTTTTCATCAAAACAACCATATTAAGTCTGTTTCTTTAACTACACAGTACCAAATTCTGTTTGGTCAGAGATGTGATATGAGTTAGATCAATGTATTAGGTACTCAGATGTTCCCACTGGCAAGAAAAGAGTTCCAGAAGAAGTACATCAATCACAGTTTTCCAACTCTGGTACAGAAATAACTATCGTGGATTCTGCTTCCGAAACACCAATATCTGTCCGCACGAATAAAAAACTGTGTAACATTCCTGAATAATGAGTACTTAGTTGGCTAAAGTATTTACCGTCTTATAAAAAAGATTTAAAGATGAAGCCACTCTGAAAAAGCGTTTAAATTAATCTGTGATGGATGAGAAATTTGTTCATAGTGTGTATGCAGAGCTCTGCTTGGAATGGCTTATAAAAGGCAAATGCTCCTTTAACAGGCCTCAGAAGGTAAAAGCTACGTCGACATAGAAACATCTATTTAAATAAAGCTGTCCAGTAACTAAACCTCTTAAAAAATAAAAAGAAGCTGTTACAGAAGGGAGGTGGTGTATTCCTACCTCTACTTTTCTCAGTCATTGCTCCTCTGATTACCAAGTGGATATCCGAATAATGAAGAAGGTGGATGTACTACCGTATAATGAGTATGAGAAAATGAAGTGTAATATTACTTTATCTGTGCAAAATCCACAACTTCAACCCCAGCAATCACAACATCATGCATTACCAATCTCATAACAAACTCCACCGCACAAACATCAGCTCTACCAACAGAATCATCATCAACTTCTGAATGATCCACTGCCTCATCAGCAAACTCTACCTTACAGTTTATACGATCCTAAAGTTGAACAGATAACCAATTACGAGAAAGAAGTGTATCGGATATTAAATTCAGACATTAACATCCACGAAAAACGTATCTTATACCAAGACGCCATGCAAAAATTATTAAACCTCAAAGACTTGCATCTATATAAACCACTAAATAAACCGATCGCCGAGGATTCAAATCTATCAGTTGACGTAAAATCGGAAGTGAAGAAAGATAACTTTAAAAATATCCTGGAGGAGAGCTTTCCAAATAAGGTTTGCAAATCAGAGATAGCGTTATATAATATTTTAAAAGAGCAATTATCATGGAATGAATTAGGTCAAATCATCATTGATGACGAAATAGTTAAAGGATCAAATATTGTGGATTTGATAGCAGATCTCTCACGTGATTGGAAGAAGGGTGCTGTAACTGGATGGCCAAGTATCAAACAGGAACTTCAGACTATTAATTTTCCCCGAACTTTAATCTTGAACACCCGCAGATTAGCAGATTTGGATAATATTCCTAAGACACCAAGACCCGATTCTAGCCCCTCAGGTTCGTCTTATGCTTCAGATACATTAAGGAGTGTAACTAAAGGAAGAATAAGAAAAGTGCCATACCCTAAGCATAAGTGGATTAATTCTTTAGTTGTGCATTATATTATTATTATTATCTATGATTATATTATATATTATAATATTATATTATTAATTATATATATTATATATATATATATAATATATATATATATATATATATATATATATATTATATATAATATATATATATATATTATATATATATATATATAACTTGTTTTATTTACATGTAATGTTCGTTTTGTGTGATTAAATAAATATACCATATTATACACCGTTTTTCATAATCCTTTAGTATATATATATATTATATATTACTTATGTAATATATATATATTATATATATATATATATATATAGATATATATATATAATATATATATATACATATATATATAATATATATATATGATATATATTATATATATATATATCCGTATATATATATATTACTTATGTTAAATTGAAAAGAATTATAGCGTACAGCAGAGTTCGCCAGTAGTTATTTGATTTGCGAAGTGAGTGTGCGTACCCTGTTAAGTTTTATTCCTATAGAAAAAGAGGTGAAATCAACAATTATTAATCAGTATTCATCGTAATCATGGAGAGTGCAAATCACTTCTATTTACCTTGCTTTCATCGACCTCGCTGTATCTACATCCTGATAATAAACTCTCTGATTTCACAACCGAGTTAATGAATCCTGTTGAGATTGAAAGAGACCTGTATGAAGTAGGGTTGTGTGAAATGATATTAAACACCAATATGGAGAATGTTCCCCACAATCTATACTTGATGTTGGTTTACGGAAGTGTAGAATGTGTTGAAACTATATTGGAAGTGAAAAACACAGGTGATCTGAGCCCCGCTACGATTGGCACAAAAGAATACTTATATGAAAAATTTGTACTAAGGAAGGGGTATTTTAATTCGTAACCTGCTATGTTCAGCTATTTAAACACGCTTTTTACGACCAGTAGTATGTGCAGAGAACTAGTTTACAACACCGTTGTTCAACCCTCTGAAGATGAAGTGTTACTTACGCTGAGGTCAACAGCTAGCGTTAACCTTAGAAACAGGGATATGTTTATTCATAAGCGGTCATCATGGCAGCGAAAACACGTCCAGGAACGTAATATGTGCAGAGACCTAGTTTACAACACAGCTGTTCAACCCTCTGAAGATGAAGTGTTAATTACGCTGAGGTCAACAGCTAGCGTTAACCTTAGAAACAGGAATATGTTTTTTCTCAAGCGGTCATAATGGTAGCGAAAACACATCCAGGAACGTAATGGTATTTTAGATATCCTTCATGATACCCCTACTATGCTGAAGAGGGTTATACTTGCGGTAGAGAAACATTCCATATCACGAGAGCAGATTATTGATGAACAAGAAAGGGTGCTGCATTATACATGTACTCCCTCCGAGATGCACAAACACCCAGGCATGGCATATGTTTACACCGACATTGTGGATCATCAATATGTAGGGGACATTGCAGCTCCTCTGTCTAAGAGTAGTGAACTTTCCTAATGATAGCAGAGTAATAACATTCCCCAATGTTCACTATCTTTCCGTAAGCAAATCCCAAATCGGTTCTATATGAGTGCATATAAAGGATGTAGAAGGAAGGCCTTACCTATTCACGAGTGGTA
>JABUQX010016902.1:0-31021 GCA_015478945.1 Trachelipus rathkii | reverse complement strand
GCTTCAGGACCATCGGACCTGGTATAAGTTTAATAATACTTTCTCTAAGAAGTATTTTGTATGGTATAGGCTGCCATTTATCTGTGGTTATAAGTAGTTTATTAATGGGTATTACAAGAAATAATTATAAATTCCCTACCTTATATTGCCAAATTAGAAACAAATAACAGTTTATTGGGAATTGATATGCCCCAATATGTATCCTTTGGGCTATTCTACTGTAGCTCTCGGTATATGTTCTCTTTGTATTCTTCTTTTGAGTTTCGTCCCATTCTTCTGCCATTCGGTTTTCATGCTTACAATATATGGTTTTCCAGTATTCTTTTAATTTCTTTTTCTTATTCATCCTTTGGTATTAGTTCCCCATTTTCCGTGTGACTTTTTTAAAGTCTCCTTCATGAAAGAATATAAAAGGCTAAAAGGCTTCTTGATGTTCTCCCTATAATTTGTTATTTTTATTAGATTTTATTTCATCTATAGAGTTTTTTTCATATTTTGTTATTTCTTTTATAAAAAACTTTTTCACCTATATTTAATCTGTTGAAATATGTTTTTTATTTGACTGTCTTCAATGGGGCACGTTTATTTTCTCTGAAACTTCTGAGAGCTTCTCTATATGTATTTTTCTAGTTAGGCCAAACTCATAGTGTCTTCGGATCTAGACATGCTGTCATCATCCCTCTTCCTCGACAGATAAAAAAATCCATTTACACTCTTTTAATCTGACAAAAATCCTACTTCTGCAACTTTTCTATCTCTACTTCTTCGCTTCTCTCCTCTCTAGATCCTCTCTCATTTTCTTCTTTATCCTACTCTCTGACTGTGTTTGTGGCAACCACGAATTCATCCTCTCGACAGTGCACAGTCAAGTAGTCCATTTTATAGGTTAATTATTATCATCATATAACTACAATTTACTTTACCTCGGATAAAATAACAAGTTGTAGTTATAAGGGGCATTATCCCAAGCAATATTTAGGTTAGTTCATTTATATATATAAGCAAATATAAACATTTTTCCATTATAAGCTAGATAATTTATTATTATATTTTCTGTCATGTACCTTTATCCTGTTTAACTTTGTATAATTGTAATGATTATATACATATTTATTATATATAATTAATATCCTACTATGACCTATATTCACTATAAATACCATTACTCCCATGGTAGCTTTTCTGCGCACTATATTAAGCTCATTAAATATTTTGATAATTAACTATGTACTTTATGTATTATATATATATATTTATATATAAGTGTAATATGATTTTCAGATATATCTTCATTTTATTACAATATACATCGTCATTTTATTTAGACTCGGATATAAAGAAATTACTAGCATACCTAAAGCATATGCAATTTTATTTTTATACTAAATATATAATAAACCTCCTTTATAATTTCTTTGAAATTAATTTGTTTTATTTTAACCACTCACTTAGTCTGTGTGTATATATTACTTATGTTCCTATAATTGATATCTATTAATTATATTATAATAACTATATATGTATATATATGTGATGTTTACGGTGTACTCAAAATTTTTTTATAAATTCTCGTGCGGAATACGGAATGTGTAATTTTTTCACATTCCTATGGAACTCATCAGATCAATATACTGTCATTTGAATTATTTTTCATTAATAGACTCATAACATGTCAGCTTATGCTTATACTAATACTCATTTATACATTGTTTGAAAAGCATTCCTATAAATATTCCTATAAGTATACACTTAATATATACTCGACAAACAAACGTACATGAACACACTTTATTAAATTGTGTTGATGAAAAAATTAATTTATTCACATGTAATGACATTTCTCATCTACACAAATTTGCTTATCAATACATAATTTATAACGTTTATTACTCTTTAAACTCAATATTAATTTCACAATATATAATAAATATAATCTACTCACATACAATTACCTTTTTATTTATTTCTAATTAATTAAATTCATTTCAAAAGTTTCAGATCAATACCTTAATAAAACATTCAGTAATTGAAAGGAACGTATTATACTAAATATGGTCTTATGTAAGTATTTTTATTACTCATTATTATTATTATCATTGCTAGACCTAGTTCTTTTATATCATATTTCTTTGAATTGACTAATCCAACATTTTGTTTCCTTTTTGTTTTTTTTTATTCTATTACTCCATATTATTTCAAGGAAATGTATCATCCTTCATCTACAAAATGCTCTCACTTTCATTAGTGTTTCAAATCCAATGGCAACAGTTCTCTCCATCTTACAATATTAATTACACTTTAAATTTCAATTCTTTTTCATAGTGAGTATAATATATATATGATTATTTAAGAAGATTGTTGATGTATTATATGACATGGTATAATGTATCGATCACTTCTGTTTATCATTGATATTTAAATATTCAAAATACTCTTATTCCTTTGACTATGAATAGCTCCATCAGTTAACTGAAAGTTATATTTACTTATTTATATATAATATATAATTATTTATATATATACTCTATGTTTTTCTATCAAAATTATAACTTCTATATTATTATAACTATTTTATTGTATATAGTGTTCTTTAATTGAGTATCGTTTAATTCTTTACTAATATCGTAGTTTATAATTTCCATACTAAATCAATTTTTTGTTTATTAAATCTCATAAATCTCCTATTTATTTACAAGCGTGCGATCTTACGGTGATGATACACAAATGATAATTTCGTGATTTTTTATGTTGACACTTATTAACATCTTCTTGCATATTTTAATTTCTTTATTTCATTATATTCTTTCTATTATATAGTGAAAATAATGTTCTATTCATTTATTCTTTCTAATTATTCTTTCTTTCTTTATTTCTATATACTATGTATTATAATTATATAATAATGTAATATATATATATGTTTCTATTATTTATTAATTCTTATACCAAATATTGCTTTTTTCATTATTTTCTTTGGTAACTTTAAAACTAAATCTAGATGGAAATTTATTATATTTTATATTTTCTTAATATCTGTATTTATTTTTTTTAAAATGTAATTTCAATTATGTCCTCTTATACGTTTTATTTTACATTTCCAATACACACATTATTATTATTAATTTCTCTAAAGACATTATACAAGGTAAAATTCCTGCATCTGTTTTCAAATTTACACATAACTATAAGTTCTTCATTAGATGCCATTCTGATAAATTATCAAATATATACATTTATTTATAATTAGGAAGGGAGGTTGGGTGGTTTCCCGTACTCCCCTAAACATCACCCCCCACCGTACCGCCCTGTATAAAGTTAAGATCAGATTTCTTCAGTATTATATATATATGGTTAATTTGTATTATATTACTTAAATCAGAATATTAAACAATAAATTTATATTATATCATTTATATATAACCTATAATTTATTACTTTTTTTAGTTTCTTCTTTATTTATATACTTCATTTATAACTTAATTTTTCTTATAAATACTGGATTATACCATACATATTATTACAATTGATTCTTTAGTATTTAGTTTATCTAATAATAGAGAGGAGAGAGTAATTTGATTGATTGAGAGAAGATATTTGATCGTGTCAAATGACGTCAAGTATAGAAAATGTATAGAGAGAGTAATAAGAGGAACTAGACTCTTTCGTGACTGTATTTGATAATTACATTCCCACTTTCTGTGGTGCAACATTGTGGGTGCTACGTTCGTTACATCCCATGGAGACACTTTCCATGTGATCCAATGGGTTCGCTCCTTTTAACTGTCAGTTACTCTAGACAACCCAAGCTTAGTTAAAATTTATTGAACATGACAACACTTTTAATTCTTCATATTATTATTTCAATCTGCACATTTTAAATAATTCATCAGTTTTCAACAATTTCGTTCTGGTGTTGGAGGTGGCCTTTGGGAGAAAGAGTTCCTTAATTCAACTTTATGTCTTCTGTATCTGTCGTTAGGATACATGAAGTGTCTTCTTAAACTAAGAGAAATTCATACAGTTTCTGGTTAATTAGCCTTTGTTGGGGGTGTACGTCTCGACGCTATTCCGATCTTTATTAGTGAAATTCATTGGTGTATATGGTGCTACTTTAATATGTATATGTTTCGGACTAATTGCCTGGTTCTTCTGTATTATTGTTCGCTAACATCCTTTAATCTCCATTCAAGCAACAATCTTGGGGTTCTGGGAGTGTTATACAGAAAGAGGAAAAACATTACATAAAGTTAAAAAAATCGGTGAAGGAGAAGATTGAGAGACGGTGTGTAGTATGATATAGCTATTTTTTATATAGATACTCAACGAGTCTGTTACATAGTTCCATTTTGACTTGATAGTTGTATTGTTCGTTATATAAAGATTGAAAGTGTGATAAAGGTGATCAATAAAACGGACTTGAGTGTTTCGTCTAGGGGGTATAAACGCTCTGGTGCCTAACTTCCTTATTATATATTGTGGTGAAATGTAAAGTTATATAATTAGTTTGTATTTGTTGTGCGCATTGAGTACCATGAGAGATGAGTATTCTGATTCTCTCACTAGATGTGACTGTACGTTCTGCGAACAAAGGCGTTAAATTCCTGGATTTGTTCAAACGAGTTTCGGTGAAGTTGAGAAACTTTTTAAATAATTAATTATATATGTAAGTTTGAGATTATGGTCTAAGGCAATTAGATGTTGGTTCAACACTTATGTCCATCTGAGATGGTGAGTTGAGTATAAGTGTGTTCACTCTCTTCCGTGTATAATCTGTGAATAATTTGTTATGGAATTTCTAGTATGTGCTTGCGGGTGACTTAACTTTTTCTCCATGGTTATATAGGTGACCTGAAATAAGGAGAGTTACTGGTTAATAACTCGTGGTGCCTATTGGGATCATTTTGTTCTTTGGCGAGAAAATGAGAATTGTAATATGAGAAGGATGATTTACTTACACTGTTGAGTTTAGATGGGACCATTCGTACGTATGATTTGTGTAATTCAAATAACAATTGTTATCTGCAGCTATACAAGATTATCACTTTTTATAGTATACGAGAGTTGAGGTAGAGTTTAGAGTTGGTTTTTTCTTAGAAATGAATAAAGTATGATTGACTTTTGTGTTGTGCTCTGTAAGAAGGATGATGTCGAAGTAGAGTGCGATGTGACGTTAAAATCTCTCCTGTTAAAATATGGGTTATTTTTAACACAGACAATTTGTAGAGATAAAGGAGGTGATGATAAAGATATATAGAAACTCCAAATTTTGTTGTTTATATGCTTAAGAATAAGTCTAAGATTTAGCCTTTTCAAATAGATAGCAACATCCATTTAGTTTGTTAATTTTTTTTGTTATACCATTCTTTCGGGAACCACTGACCTTATTATGTAAATAAATATTAATATTTCTTATATTCTTTATTTTTTCTTGTTTACTATTTTTAGCCTTTTAATTTATATTTTATTCTTAGTGGATGTGGGCAATGAGATTGAGAGAGTAAATGTGCATCCCTCAAATTCGACTCTCTCTCCTACCCATGCAAATGAATCAGGAACTCTTGAATATGTGAATAGATAAAATATACTGAACAAGATCTGTACGCAAATAGATAAGATTAAGACTATGTTAACAGTAGCGCAAGAGATAATTATGTGATGAATGAGTCCTCACAGTGGACTTAAGTAAAGATTATGTCACATAATTAGATGATGTGATTAGAATGAGATGATAGTGATGCAACGATAGTTAACAAGTAAAAAAGAGAGCACGATCTATGTTGGAAAATATGTTTATCTATATTAAAAGTCAGCTGATGATATACTGGGTCTCAAACGAAATGTGTGTCTTGAGAGAGAATAAATATGAGGAGGAGAATATAAAATTAAATAAAAGTTGAATAAATAGGCTAATTAATAAAAAAATATAAGGTAAATTTATATGTCGAAACAGTTTGGATCGGAGAGTGCAATAATGTACGAACTATATAGCAAAGGTGAGTAATAAGTAAGAGCTTCTTATCTGCGAAGAATATAGCTAACGAAAGATTAGAATGATAAAGTATATAAAGGGGATCTATCATAGAATATATGAAATTAAGAATGAGTAGTTTCGTGACTGTTGAAATGAGTATGTTGAAGGAGAGTGTGTGGAAGTGATAACTTTTGAAAAATTCTGTTTTTCAAAAAATATATTTCAATTATTATCTTCACGTGAGCATTCGTATAGGTTAGATCCATATGTGATAATCTCGTAATTTTGTAATAAATTTTGGATATAGTTCTAAAAGTTACTCGCCTAGGTACCATCGATGTGAATGATTCAAATACATAAAGTATTTGAGAAGGTGAAATTATAATTTTAAAAATGTTTAAGAGCAGAGTTCATAAGTTTAGTTCTTAGGGCTGTAGCACCCACTTATTAGTTTATACTCTAACACTTTAAAATGGATCATAAAAATACTTTATATTATCAGTCCTAATTTTGGAATAATAAATATAAAAAATAAAAAAAGCAAACCGCATTTTTTCTGATCATTTTTAAAACTCACTTTTATTTATTTTCTTTTTTTTTTCCACTTTCTTTGTGAAATTTTTTCCTATTGTTAAAGATGCTTTTATAAATTTTGATCCTTAACATGTAAACGACTACATAATTTTTTATTTTATCGATATATAAGTTTGACTTTAAATACTATGAACTATGTTTAATTATAAGATGATTGGGATCCTAATTACCTAAGATGTATAGATTTAAGAACTTTGTATAATACACCCAGATACCCCAGAATGTGATATATATATATTCTGAATTTCAAATTAAACATTATTTTTGGTTTTTAGAAAATATGAAAAAATTAGCAATGCGATAATTTTTTCCTGGTAATGCGATTCAGGGTAATAAAATTTTTCAAGGGCTTATATAATCGGTGAAGATACACATATTTTATATTTATATGATCATAGCTCCTAAAATTCGATCAGTTCTTGATTTTTTTTTTTCGTAGTAAATTTCGAAATAAAAAAAAATAAAAAAAAAAATGAATTCAATAATTTTAATTAAATATTTTTCAGGATACATTATGAAGAATTTTTTTTTTTTTTTAAATAAAAAAAACTGCATCCGCCCGTACTATATATATACAAGCCCTAAAAATTTATGTTGATCAGATAAGTAGAAAAAAACAATTCAATAAATTCTAGAGTTTTTTTTTTTTTTTTTTTTTTTTTTTTTATTCCTTCTCTTTGAAAAAAGTTTAACTTTTTTAATCTTTTAATTCCTATCAACATAAAAATTTTCAGTGGAATATTATATCGGGCAGAGTATAACATTAATTTTTATTTTACTTAGAAAGAGATTATGTACTATATTACTCAAAAATACTTTTTAAATTTCCAAAACAATAAAAAAAAATTTGTGGTAAAAATTTGTTTCATCACTAATTATTAAAAGTAGATAGAGATTTGCATATACAGAAAAACAATATCTTAAAAAACTGTGTATTCATCCCTCCTGATCTTAATCATAAAAGCTACTGAATTGAGAGTGTGCGGGTAATCCTGATCGCAATTCTCTCTCATAAACATCCAAACTGTATCTCGACACATAGATTTTCAAGTATATTTTTTCCAAACTCTATTAAATCCCCTTCAGAGCCTCTCATCTATATTCCTAAAACTCAATTAATGGCGGTTTAAAGCCGAAGTTATTAAAAATAACAAAGATTACTAATCTATATAATCACTTTTAGTGAGCGTTAATGGATCCAAATACTTGTTATCATATATTTCATGTTTTTGTATATTTCGAAAAAAATATATTAGACGATGTTGTCGACGAGTTTATTTAAGGCTGGTCTTTTCTTTTGGACTTGGTTCAATGTGAAATATTCTTCTATCTACTTTTTCTCGTGTCAGTGAGCTGAAATTGACGCAAAAGATTAAAGGCTCTTAGTTATAGATAGGACCATTAAATTCAATCGTGTCTACAAAAGGACCATTTTTATAATAAATAGGATAGTAGTAATAGATAATAGGATGAACAATTCTTCTTTATGATATCTTTCCATAACTTGGCATTGGATCCTGAACATATATCAAATAATATCTAACATAACCGTTTAATTATTATATGTAGTATTTTCTGCAGAACATATTTAATTTTATATCTATATATATAATGTAAAATTTTCAAATTCTTTCAGAATTCTAAACTCAAAATTTGTTATAAAATATAATAAATTGGGGACCATACATTTTATCTCTGTTAAGCTACGATTACCTATGTGCACAATTTTAGTAATTAATAAAAACTTATTTACAATCTAGGGTAATATCGATAACCTGCTTATTATATAATTAACCAAAGCCGAACTAATACTTTCATAATTATATATATTACATAGAATATATAGCTAATAAATAGCATATAACTTGTAGGTATTATGTGTTGAAGTAAAGTATATGTGATAAATTAAGCGTCTGTTATATTCTCGTGATTAACTCAAGATATAATAAATAACTATTTACATGAATAAATAAGTTACTGTTAATGAATTTTTTGCTAGTTCTTAATGAAATATTTATATTCTCCTATTACCTAACAAGATCATCTTATCTATATATCTCTCTCTTTGCCTTCTTAACTTGAACTCTCTGGTTCTCTATCTCTACTCTCTTCTCTATCTATCTACTCTCTTCTACTTCATCTCTATCTTCTATCTCTATTCTTCCATAGATAATAAATATACAAATAAAGAGAGGAAAATACCTATATTAAATATTAATTAATAATTGAATTAACAATAGGATATAGTTTACTGTAGTTTAGCAAATTACTTTAAATATATAAAGAATGATTTGTTCAGCTATGGAATGAGGTATTGATGTATCTATATGATGGAAGAGAAGTGAAATGAGGGTTATATCTTATTTATACTTAGTACCAAAATATTTAATCTAAACAACTAGTAAAAATTAATAAAACTATTCTAACTATAGAATAAATATATTTGTCCTAGCTTTTAAACACTGCTCGTCCTCAAGATAATTACAACAACTAGTATGGACTGTGTTGATTTACGAATAAAAATCCCAATATCACCAATACATGAAATAATTGAAAGGTAATGAAAAGATTTATATATTTTTATACAGGTGTTTTACAGAGTACTAGTCAATTGTAATAAAGTCACAATAAGTATAATTATTTGATGAATAAGTAGATTCACCGAAATGCCGAAGAAACAGGAGTAAGAGAGAGGATATGAATAGAGAGTAATAGAGTATAGATAGAGTAGAGATATAGATATATATATAGAGAGAATAGATATATGAATAGATATAGATATATTATATAGAGTAGAGAGAAGATTATAGATAAGAGATAGAGTATAATGAATGCAGAGAGATAAGATATATATTAGAAGATAGCTTCAGCATAGGATCTACTCTTTTTACTTTCTGGTTGAGATCATATATGAAAAACATATATATATATATATATATTATATATAATATATATATATATATTAATATATATATATAATTAATATATATTTATATATATATTATATATATATATATATATTATTATATTATAATATATATATTATATTTATATATTATATATATATATATTATTATTATTTATCTAATATATATATATATAATATTTAATAATATACTATTTCTATTAAATTAGTTGTATTCTGTTAATTATATTATATATATATAATATTTTATTGTTTAATTATTTTTATATTTAGTTATATAGGATATTTTGGTAGTTCAATGTGATTTGAGAGGTGGGGATAATAGGTTTAACATAATAAGTGGAATAGATAATAATAAATAGGATAATAATAAGGCGGAATGACATTTAAAACAAGTATCACAATGATAAGTTCGTATATAGCATCCTAATTAGTTAAGAAATTTATGGAGGTATTTAACTTAAGATAATATTAATAAAAATATATAGGGTTATTAAGTGTAAAACAAGGTGTTAAAGAAAATAGGGTGTTTAATAATTAAGCATTAATAATTCATTAAATGAATCAAAGCTTTTAATTAAGCAGAAATAAATAACATATATAGATTTCAAAGTACAGCTATTAATTGTTATCGATAATTATTAGTGCTGTAGTAATCAAGGATGTAATATTCGATTAATGTTGCTATAGTGTTGACGAGATATTTATTTGTATTTGTCTGACATATTTATGTATTTGATTTTGATGGTATTATATTTTAGCTATACTCTTCCAATAATGGTATATATATATTATAAATATTGCTATATAAAAAATATTATTATACGTTAAGGGTTACTAAAATGCAAGATTATCAAAAATTTTAATCAAATTCTTGAGTCTCACAATATAAATGAAGCCTTATAATTCTCACCTTACTGATAAAAAATAAATTTTACATGTTTTGGCATATATTGACTACATTTTTTTTTTTCTATTTTTATATTTATATATTTTATTATATAAAAAAGCGCCCTATAGTGAGAGCTCAGTGTAGTAAGCACTCACGCACCAAACCAAGCGAGTTAGGTCCCAGGTTCTGCAAATGTACTCGTAGGTAGGTAGGAGTAATGTGAGCTATTCTTACCTTGGGCTTGGTCTCGTCTTGGTCGGACGTTACTAAATGCTAGTACCACCTCCCTCACTTAGATTAGGGCTCTGCCCGTGAGACTAGGTGGTGTTTATCTTCTGTTAAAAAATAATAAAAAATTCTCATTTATATTAATAAATAATATATATATTATAATAAACAAAATTATTGCTAATAATTTAAAACAAATAAACCTATTTTATATTGGAACTCCTTTACATAATAATATTATAAATCATATTATATTATTAAAAATAATACACTTATTTTATTATATAAATGTTACACCGCTTATCAATGGTTATCATATTTAGAATTTACATTTCACACCACACCACCCAATTTTCTATCGTTCATATTTGTATGAAATAATTAATAAGAACTCACAATAAACATGTAATACGAAATTCGATACTTCGCGCTATATCCATATAAGTGACTCAAGCAATTCGATTTAAAACTCCACTTTCTATTCAGTCTATCCGACATCCTCACCTAACGGCACATCCGCATCCTCTTTTGATAAATGAGTATGTTTTCATTATTTTCAAAAACTTAAATTAGAATTAATTAAATAAAAATATAAAATATAAAATATTTATATTTGTACTGGAATTTATGTATTTCCAGTAATGGGATATTTAATTTGTAATTTATATATTGTAATTTCTAAATTTCTGTATTAATTAATTATATATATATTATTAATTATATATAATATATTAATATAATATATAATATATATATAATATATATATATTAAATATATATATATTAATATATTATATATTAATTATATATTAATATATTAATATATATATATATATATTATATATATATTAATTAATATTATATCTTAAGAGCCATGTTACGTGGAAGTACAAGATAATTATATATGAGAAAAGTGGGAGAGATATGAAGAGGTAGTCAGGCAATAATAGGAGGAGGTGCTAGAAATAGCTAACTCATACTAGGAGTATATACTGTATTATATATAATATAATTAGATAGTAATTAGTAATTACTCGCCCACAAGAAGAAGATATATTTTTTATGATAATTTATTAGGCTCACTCAAGTAAATCTAGTATAGAGGTAGTAGGTAGCATAGAACATTTAATATACAAAGACAATAATAATGTAGAATGTGCTATAAGTCGGATAAAGAGGAATAGGTATAATATAGAGAGATATAGAGGAGGAGGATATATAAGATAAAACTAGTTAGTAGATAGGGTAAAGAAATATAGATAGTAGTGTGAATATTATATATATATATAATTATATATATATAATATAATAATAACGGAGGTAATGAGAATTATTAGTGAATATGGCAGGCTGAGCTCTCTAATAGGTAAAAATGAAAGAGTACGTGAAAAACTCCTGTGATGAGGATGATAGAAAATATTGAGTTAGACTGATAGGGAGGGTATCAGGAAAGATAGTAGGCTGAAATCCTTGATATGCTCACGATTTTCACTGAATCAGTTATATGTGTATATGGGTGCACTCACACATAAGTATAAATATATAATGCAATTATCAAAACTTATTACATAAGTAGAAGGTCTCAAATAATTAAGTTCCCATAATTTTATAAATATATAGTTAAAGGGGGTACGTCAAGGTAAATTGTAAATTATAGAGTGAGAATCTTACTAACATAAATTATGAGAATACACATATTATCGAGTTACATGAAATAAATATTAGAAAGAAAATTAATAGAGTATCAATAAAATATTAGTAGCCATAGATTTATGAGGGTGAGTAGCAGAATGAGTGTGTATAGTAAGTACTACAGTATTTATATGTATTTCACATTAAATGATACAGTAGAAAAGAACATACATGTAAATACAATAAGAAGGCATATATCGTCTTCATAGACTTGATAAGAAAGCATTTGATTCTATGTTAACCATAGAGAGAAGCTTAGTGAGATTATCGAGAGTAAGGGATTATGAATAGTTAGGAGGCAGGACTGTGATAATAATATAGGCTAATAGAAGTACATTATATATATATTATATATATACTATATATGATAGTGTTACAGTGATGGAACCTACAGCGGTACATTGGAGAGATAAATTGGGGTAACGTCATGAGCTGGCGATACACGGTAACTAGTCAGATGGTTTATTCTGATGCAGAGTGAGAAAATAAAAAGACCTTTGGGCGAGCCACGAGTACTACAATCAGTTACTTTGTGAAAGCGTTTGGGCGAATACCGGTACTCGGTTACTGGTGGAGTCGTCGCTTGCCCGTGTCGCTCACATCACTATCTTACGTTATCGTATGTCAGCGATTTTTAATTTGGACATCTCACTATCTAGTGAGAAAAGAACTGATTACTAAATAAGATAGTGGAATTTTCTAATATAGAAATAGTTTATAATAAGATTATTACTGACGTATGAGGGAGGTCAAAATAGTAGATTATGTTGTTCTGTGACTATGCTCCATGTTAGTATGTTATTTAGTTGTTAGTGAGAAGTGTAGAGTATATGGTGATATAAATAGATGTGATGCAATTGGTGTACTGTATTTCGTACAGATAAATATATAAGTTGATAAGAATAATACAGGATGATATTAATGAAATTATGGATAGATAAATATATAATTAATGGAGTATATAAGTATAGTAGATGAGTAAGAGGAGTATAATGATGTGGAGGTCAAGTAACGGTAGAGATATATAAAAAATGTTTAGTGAATGCTATAAAATTATAGGTAAAGCACTTTGAGTAGAATAGAGAATATATAGGTAGGGGGTGTGCGCTCAAAGAATATTTACGTAGGTAGGATTGATAGTATATATAAGATGCCAAGCTCAAGGAGATATTGGTGTCTCGGTACAATTGGATATGACCGAGAGACAGTTATTATCCTACCTATCATTGGTAAAAATTGATTGGTTAAATAAAAGGTGAGTGGTCTTAATTAAAATCGAGAGTATGTATGTTATAGACAACAAGATACATTAGGTGAATGAGGAGTATGAATCGAACGTATATGAAGCACGTGCACAGTATAGCTCTATGATATTCCGTCCACTCACACTGCTACTGATTGTATTTTCGAAGTGTCACTCGCGAGAGTAGTAGTTGTGGTGCGACATGTGACCTGAGAATTGGCGAGAGAGGAGAGTAGAATTCAGACTAGTGGCAGCGAGAGTTGAATGTAATATGTTTTCATTGAGACCTCATCCAGGATCCAAAACGTTGGTTGTTTGAGGACTCAGCTGACTTGAGAGTGCGTACAGTACGAGAGAGAAAAGGAGTGATTTGCAGCTTATGTAAGTCGCACAATCGAGACAGTGAGGGAGAGCCGTTGAGATGTAGTGTGTGAACTCACCATATAGTGCAGTATGAATAGAATACAGTGGGGACACAGGCACTGGCAATGGGGAGTCTAGGAAAACCCAGATTGATAAGATCCGTGTCCAAGAAATAGTCAAGGGTTCATATCGAACAATTTAGTAGGAGGTAGTAATTAGCATGTTGAAGAGATTACATTTAGGACGTGTCTGTAAAATTGCTACAGCGCTAGAGAAGGATACGTTAAGATATAAATGCAGGAGTCGGAAAATGGAATCATGCACACCGAACGGTACGTCGTAGATTCAGGGGGAGGGAATCGGGGTGGAGAGACTATTCACGAGTAGAGGTATAATCGTTCATTTGAGGAAACACCAGATGCTACAAATACTCACGATACTCAGCGGATTGAGCTATGGCGAGCGACATTACTGAATGTAATCTCGTTAGAATAGTAGTTGTCTTAAGTGAGAGACTATTTAATTGTAACATTAGACCAGAATAAACAACTATGGCCTGAAATTAGAGGATAGTTCAGTGAAGGTCTAGACGCCAGCCCAGAACCTTGGAACAGGGCTCGTTATGAGCGTTGAGGCGCGAGCTGTTATGTTCGTATGGAAAGACAAAGTGAGATAGAGGGCATCGCATCTCAAAGAGTCATTTAACGTATATATGGTGATGTAATTATACGGAGATATCCAGTAATCGTTATGGAAACCGCATTCCACTATAATGTACAGATTGGATTAATACATCAATGGTTTATCATAAGAATTAAGTTCCGGACCAATCACCACTCTCAATATCTCTCACACCAATAGTTTCATATATAATCCTATACACCATCCACGTACCTTATTGACATGGAGTTTTGAACTCATATTCTTAATTAGTATATATATATATATATATATCAATACGTGAACACCCAACAATATATCACACTATATTAATATTAGCAGTACATGTAGAACTGATGTAATCGGTGTGCCCATTTCTCAACCATTATGATATCAATAACATTTTTTACATTTAACGTGAGATCAATCATTGTGTGCATAACGGTCATGCATCCTCAGTGACGATCTCCACAGACTAGTAATTGGTTGTAGTTTTTGATATGAGTCCAAATTGATATTCCATGTATATTTTGACAATATAAACTATATGTACTAGGTGCTAGCTCTCCCGTATTTATTGTGGACGGTAATGAGGTACCAGGATTTGCCAATTATATGGCCACGATTAATGATAGTGAATATTATTCATAGGTACTGAACCGAGGTAAAAACAACTATGAGTCCATAATTTCACTTCTAATTCTCTCACAACAAGGTAGTTTTCTCACTACCAGATGTAAAAATAGAATTTGTCACCGCTGTGGAAATGCTTAGCCACATAAATCCTCATTCGTACTCTTATCTGATCGAGATGGCCCGCCCATTGGCACGAGTTTACCAATATACCAACCTCATATATGCTATTAGAGAGCGAAAAGATGCACAGATCCAAGATCTTGCCTCGGACACCATCTACCTCTCTCGTCTCATCAACAACAGTCTACACTTCGTTGACGTTACAATTACAGACCAACGTTACAATATTGTCTGCATATCTACATACATGCCAAGGGACTGCTGCAAACATCATTACTTAAACGTAACACATCCCAGTGTAGGTGGATAAGGATACATGGTATAGGTCTCTAATTCCGTTGAGTCACTCCTAGATCCACCTCGGACACTTACTCAACTGCGTATAATATATTACTCTGTGGGAGCTACCTTAGCAATAAATCTGTGTTCATACGTAGTGTGGTATTACATACAACACCGTATAGAGAGCTATAATTCAATGAGTATTTATATTACCTCTTTAATGATCGATAAATTCACTTCAAGTATTTGTCCTGATAAGGTATCGACTCCTGAAATATAATATCTCACATATAATTTAGGTGATCAAATCATGCAATATAATGAGTGATGGTATTACTAGAAAATACCTCTTTGGTGATATTGTTGAACTCCATTCTTAAACCCCACTTCCAGGAAGAAATTTTATCACCTTTATCAAGTGCGAACTAGTATCTTCTCGGGCCGCTTTCATCATATTCCGTGCTCAGTTACCCAAGATTTGGTGACAGTAAACAAGCAGCATGATACTCATGTCTCGTCTTGTTCAAGCCGTGCTGAAAGCTAATTCATTTTTAAGTTAAACAGAGCTGCCGATCCTTCTATTTTAAACCAATCTTTACAAGATACAAAAAATAAACACTGATGTCTAAGAACCTCTAACAATACATTATATGCCACTCAGAGGTTTGAGCTTTCAGGGAATAGTGTGATCTTTTTACATATTACGGAATTACCACGAATACATCATTATGAGATACTTATGTATGGACTGTAAATAGACAAATCTCTAAAAAGTAATGTTATTTTTTTTCCCGTTCAATTTCATTGGTATATTTTTTCACTTAACATATTGCCTGATGATATATCTTTTGAGAGTGAAACTTATGGCTTACTATTTATGGACTCATAGCTTGCGTGTTGCATCTACCATTAATGAGATGGAGAGAGTTTTTCGGCTCTCTCACCACTTCTCTCTGGTATGGTGTCCCTTATTAAGGACTATCTGGTATTAAACATACTAAGCATAGTAAGCTTGAGATAGACATATTCTCCTGTGCTTTGCGCGAAGTCAAGCACTATATATCTTTCGACGTGTGTATTGAGATATAAGGTAGTAGCTACTCTCAGTAATATTCGATCGATAGATGAGGTATCATTTTTCGTTCTATAACAATACTAAAATCTAATCATTACCAATGTGTCATAGTTGATTAAATTTTAAATTCATCGAGATAATTGGAGCTCACTCAAGCTGATCATATTTATATGTTATACACTCTCGAGAAGAGTAATCATACTGTAATGAGATGCATATTAGCTAATACTTCCAGTGAGACTCCCTCTACTTTTATTTCCTAAATAGATCTCACATTATTAATTTTGCAAGCATCAATTATCGAGAGAAAATTAATCTCTCTGTCGTGTTCTACTTCTTTAGCTGAGACACTAAGCACAACACGCAGCACACACTCAGACAACAGACACACTATTATCTCTTTACCACACAACACGAGCTCATCACTCACACCACACCTCACCACATCAGAGACACACACACACGCAACCATCGAACAATTCCAAAACACGAGCACACAGTGACTTAAGAACTAGTTATATATCTATCATATTTTAACACATAATACAACTATAGAAGATAGTCTATTTTCTTAATGATATTATAATAATATAGGTGTGATAATTAAATATATATCACTTTATCATTATAATAATGTGTTATAAGTAGGGTAGCAAATTAGTTGTGTTTAAACCTAATATAAATAAATGATATGCGTATATATACGTATCTTATTATCACATAAATAAATATTATATTGAGTCAAAATTTTATTTTTGTAGTAGACAAATATGTAGAGTAGTAAATCACTAAAATAATTAATACACTCACTAAGCAAAGTGGCGTATTATTATAAGGGATGAGGAACCAGAGGTGCCTCTCATGAGCCCACCCCTCACTCTCGATAATTTTCTAGTCGACTAAAACAATCTTATGAAATTATGTGGAAGTGATCAAAATATCGCGCCTGTTAATAAATATAAGCGAAACACAAAGATCACAAATTATTTCTAATTTGAAATTCGTGTAGCATCAGATAGTCTTGCTGGACAACAAATCTGAACAAATCCACATATGTGCTGTAAAATCTACAACTTTTCTGATCAGAGCACATTCACAAGAGGAGAGAAAATTGCACATCTTTTTAATAAGTGATCCTATTCTGATTTTGTATAAGAACTCGATGTAAAGGTCATCTGAATTTCTGACTGAGCCATGGAATGATTATATGCACTCTAGATTTCTATCCGATAAACTGGCTGCTCTTGCCATCGAACACCACTCTATAGATATCAAAATTATCCAATCCAAAAATTGAGAATCCCAACATCCAATTCTTCCAACCTATCCTTCACGTTAATATATCGCAAACTCCCATTTGTTCCTTGATTTTTTTATAACTCATTTATCGTGGATTCGAAGTTACTTAATAATTCAGAATATCTATGACCGAAGGTATTTTTAAAATATATATCCTTATGCAAATTTGTGCATACTCGAAACGGTCCGTTTCTTTGTAATATATGTAGCCAAATATGAGAAGATTTAATAAGACATTGTGTTGCACTCTTTGCTAAAGAATAAGTCTATTAACAAGCACGAATCGTCGACCAAGACCAACACCATAAGCATCTGCGCATATAGATTTAGTATAAGATCATAGCAGAATGGGAAAGATTCTTTTTTGGATAGAGGGTTCCATCGACTGTTTTGACAATCAACAGTCACAGGGTGTCTGCCTCTCTCCAATAGAGTGCCAGATAAGGGTTGTTTACAAAAGCTCAGTATTCTGCTCTCAGCAGTACACAATTCCATTAAAATGTTTGACAGTCTCGAGTTGGCGATAATATCATCTTGTCAGACCAATTGATGCGATCCTGTTTGGTTTTACACACAACGTGCTTTTAAATGCTTTCATCTACAGCATATTACGAATAGCTCCATTCAATACATTAAGACTCTCATGTGATAACCTATATTCACTTGAGAATAGAATTACTATTCGTCTGTATGATGAAACCTCATTTAATAATGGTACATTGAGCACGGCTTACCATTGTGAGGACCATTATCATCGTTGTTAATTTGAGATTATCATAAAAAATGTGAGGTAAATGGGACAGAATTTTTAACTTTTTGCTAAACTTTATGTTCTAATTAGTTCATTTCATGTGTGCTGTATTATAATAATTAATTATTTTAATACTATATTATAGTTATAAGATATTATTTATTTATGTAATTTCATATAGAGTAAAATAATTTAATAATGTCAATCTATACCACCATCTACTTATATGTGAATTTTAATTACATGTATGGGAGTGTCTTGAGTCAATAGTTAAAGAAAATTATCATGATATCAAATAATTTAAAAGTATATATTTATAATAATTATCATTATTATTATTTATATAATTGATTATATTAATTATATTATATATTATATTATTAATATATTATATTATTATTTAATTATTATATTATTATTATTATTATTAATTTAATTATATTATTATTATTATATTTATTTAACATTAGATATGTTATTATAGGGTTGATTTATAATTTATGATTATACTAACTCTTATTCAATTTCATGAAGATTTTTATTTATCTTATTAGTTCTCACATATATATAATTTTGCTGTAGTTCACAAGATTTCCTAGAAGGAATATGGTATATCAGGTTAAAATTAAGAATGATGAGTAATTTTATTTGAATAAAATAATAAATAAATCAAACAAAAAAAATGCTGCATATAAAATAAGTTGAAACCTTAAAACACTTGATTTCAACTTCCTATGAAAATCGTTTAAAAAATAAATATCCATAGAATTAATAATCAAGGTATAGTATAGTATTTTTAAAAATTCTTAAGAATTATAGAATTTATATTAATATTAAATTATATTATGTATTTTAATTATTAATATATTTTATTATATTTATATATTTTCATTTTTATCAATTATTTATTAATAATAGATGATTTGTTTTGCTTTCTTTCACTTTCCTTAATAAAATGTTATATAATATATATAACACTTTCACCCCTTTTTTTATAGGTGGCAACTAAAAAAAATTTTATATTATATGTTTTAAAAATATTAATAAATAGTATCAATAATTTATTTCATTATAGTTAATTTTAATATATATATATTATATATATATATCATATATTAATAATATATATATATATATTAATAATATATTATTTATATATATATAATATATCATTATATATATATATATATATATATATATATATATTATATATATATATTATATATATTATTAATATATATTAATTTATATATATATATAATAAGAACAGGTTTTGTTTGAGCCCCCCCCGATAATAAAAAACCTTCTAGGAATATACGTCCGATACATGTTTAAATTAATATATATATATTTAAATATGAGACCTGTTGTGTTATATAGGAAGAATGGGGTGTTCAACTTGAATTTTAAAAAAATATATATATAAGTGTGTAATAAAATTGCTTAGTAGACATTATATATAATATAGACATTTATTATAATATAGCAACTTTATAGATGCTTAAAATGAATGCTATGGCACATGTAGAACGCAGGTAAATGAATGCATAGTATTAACAGGTGAGAGACTATCTCTCCCAGTATATCATGCTCCAATCCGACTACTCAGTGAGTGCTGGATATAAATTAATTTATATATATAATAATTATATCTCATTATATTATTTTATAACAATAAATATATATTATATATAAGCATATATATATAATTTATTTTTATACAAATAATTGCTACAGTGCCAGGCTATCTTAGTAGCTATATATATATTTACAGTTTATTTATACATTTAAATATATAAATTTCATTTACTCATCACCTTCTTTAGCCTTTCTACGGAATATCGTGACTAATATAATACTTACTTTTTTTAAATCTTTCGCTTTTCTGACCTCACGGATCATTGTAGTCAACTAAGTTTCTTCATATATAAGTTTTCCCAACATATTGTGATAAACTTAACTCATTAAATGCAGGCTAGGGTGTTCCTTACTCATTACCTAGATAACTTTCCCGAAGTACCATTAGATGCTACATAAATATATACGATGTCTATCTAGGGATACACTGTGCTTAATTTACCTCTCATTCAAATAAAATGAGAATCAACTTTAAAACAAAGTATTTTAGGCACATAGAATATAATATTAATTCGACCACTCATTGTCAATCACCAACAGGCAACTATACTCGGAGTGCTAACAAAAAAATCCAAAATTAAAATAAAGATATAATAAAAAGAAAAACATATCAAGAAATATAAAACAAATATATTAAAGCATGGCCATGATACACAAAAATGTAGTAACAGAGGAAAAAGTCACCACGATCGCTATTATCAGGTATCGATACTACTTAAATTTGATTGGGCTCTAACTGTGAATATCCGCTCTATATCATATTACTGGTTAACTTTTATCAAAAATCTAGATTTTGGGCGATACCGGTAATCGGATACAATAATTAGTATATCTCCCGATACAATGGTACCACTCATGATGGTTTACACAGTATAATAGTAGCCTCGACTCATTTTTTTAACTTTGAAAACAACCTTGCTTTCTTTAACTCTAACTAATATAGGTATATAGATACTCACATTTAAATTTTTATATATATAAAAAATAAATCTTTGATAATAAAGATATTAATATAAAAGTGAGAGTTGAATATTCACTTTCACGTTTTAATAGTGAACTCTTATTATCTAATACATTTAAGTGACTCAAGGTAATTCTAAATTGATGTACTGCATGCTATCATTTATGTTTTGAGTATAACTAATATATTGAAAAAAATCTTGCTTATATATAATTAATATTATTGGTCTCTCTTAATCATTCACAATAACTATATTAATACCTATAAAGATAACAAATTGTGAAATATGTTCAATACAATTATTTTCCTATAAAGTTAATAATTACTATCAAATATATTTCACGTATAGAAGTATTTTTCAAGTTGTATTCCACAAAATATTTGTATTATCCTCATGATAACCTCAAACTTGATTTGCTTAATCACATATACGTTTTTAACGTCAATACAACCAAAGCGACTCTCTATCTAATCATAGACAACCTATACATACCAGCTATATAATATGCTTAGTGTAATCTTTAATGACTATGCATTAATACAAATCAGATCTTGGAAACCTACAAGTACAAAATCTCCATGTGTTATATTTGATTTATATTATATATGCAATAAGCATTCTTATATCTTAGTCAATAATGTATATTATAATTCATAAAAATATTATACTATAAATATATATCGTCTTTCTCACTCACGAAGTATTGATATGATCTCACGCTTTTTAAAAATATTTCATGGAAAACTGTAAAAGCAAAAAAGAGTATTTATTAATAATAATACTAATAGCAACGTATTTAGATTACTAACTAACAAAATTTATCTCATATTCTAAGTGAACTTACTTAACACTCACATAAAATGGTTTCTTACATAATAATAATGCTATAATAGTAAATATTTGAAATGATAAACAGTTCCTAATCAGCAATGACGAGGCCTATATATATATATATAAATTTTTGACTAATCATCATCTATCTCTCCAGCTAATAATAATAATTATTATATCTTACTAAATAACTTACTTTCTGTATGTGATGAGTCTAACCTAATTATAGATATAATGATAAGAATGATAGGTATTATTTAGAGTATAGCCTCTTTGAGATATATAATATTATGGCAAATTTGTATAAACAATTAATGACTGGGTCTAGTAGTACTAGTCGATTGATGGTGGTAGCCTTATCTATAATATTTAAGTCCCTAATAACACCCCAATCCCTATCCCTGGAATAAGCACTAGATCCTAATCCTAACCTAAATAGCTCCTAAACCTAACCTAACCTAATAGCCTAACCTAACCTAACCGTGTATCTGGTAAAATATAAACACTAAATTATAAAAATTATTACGAGTGTAGTGTCTGAAAAGAGTAATATTAGTCACCGCATATGAAAATTAATAATTGTAATGATATATATATATATATAGTATACCAGTTTATGATGAATCAGGAAACTTATGAGTGTTCTGGTTTTATTACGCTATCCTTGTTTTGATAGGTAGTTTTAGACTATATACCTGTCACCTCAGAGTCTGTTCACATTTAGGCTTGCGATTTCACAATTCAATTTATTGCTTTCATTTTACACAACGTCTCACCCAACAGAATATAACCAATATAAATAAAACCAATATAAATCCTTCTTGAGGCTGGCCTTGGAGTAACAGACCTCTGATCTTTCTTGCATTTCTAAGTGAGGCAAAGGTTACGATTGCTTTCAAGGCCTCAAAAATTCAGTTCCTTCACCCTTCTACTTGACATAGTTTATCATAAAATTATAAAACCTACTTCGAAAGTACACGATTCAAATCTTTGATTGTTTTTATTATTGTTGGTTTTTCATTTTCACCTGATTTTCATGGAAGAATCAAATTGTTTCACTTGTTAATGAAGCTTCTAAGAGGCTGGTTGTTTAGGGAGGCGCTCATGATTTCATCATTACCTCAGTTGTTCTTACTCTTTATAGTTGTTCCATTTGGCCCTTGTATGGAATATCTTCACACATCTTGATCGTTCCATACATAAAATCCTTCTTGAAAAGGCGGAGTCTAAGACTTTTCTCCTTACCAGCTCTTTTGCCATACCAGCTTTTAACAAACCCTTTCTACCCATCGAATTGTTTGGACACCCTCCATTTGCTATCGCTAATACAACATGCACTGTTCTTATGAATTCTTTAATCACTTAACTCATCTTTTGAAGTGAACACGCACTACACTTCTTTCCAGAGAGCCTGATCTTTTTGCTATTCAGCTTTTAGACTCCAGACTTAATCGATGTGCTTACCCTTATATGTACTTCAATGGTAAACTTCAGGATTATTTTTTCCTCTTTTTTTTAACTCTCATGTGACTTTCTCGCTTTCATAACCGTGTATCGGGATTTGTTGGCCTTTGAACTGTTTCGATACTGATTTACCTAACTCTAGCTGGTGGATTGCATGTAGATCTCTATCCTTTGTCCACAAAATAAGACAAAATAGTATATATATATATATATACATATAAGTGATCAACAGTTTGAGAGCATTATTGCCGCGAATACTATCTTCAACTTCTGGAGTAACACGATAATTTTTCACACAGAGCATACCAAATCAGAAAATTGTCCTAGGCATAATACCTGTTAACGATACCTGTCTACATTGATGGACGGTACAGATCTGTAAAATGTGTCCGTGGTTTTTTAGTATGTATTTCATTGGCTGTGCTATCATGCATACTCATGATTCACTTAGTAATTTTGTCTCTATTTCACTCACAAAGGATTTATGAAAAGTGTTAATAATATCCAGTTCTGGTATAATTCCAGACAGTAACTTGTCTAATAAAAATTATCATATAAATAGCATACTCACGCTATTTGTGCTCTATCATCAATTTGTAGACATTTGAGGGTTACTGTGTGCGATGACGTCTATACCTTAGTGATTAAGAATTCCTTAGAGCGACTTCAGTCTTATAGATGTTCATACTACTAACACTGATAATATATATCAAGATTCATTTAGTAGGAATTATATTTTCTAATAGTTCATGATTCATTAGTATAACATATAGTAAGCACATCAGCAATTGGAGAGGTTATTTCTTTTTAACAGGGTATAAAGTGACTCGATACAACCTTTATATATAGCCACACCGCTTCTTTTCCTATCTACGTTAGTAGATACTGGTAATTAATAAATATCAAGTGTAAATATCGCTATTATATTTTCAATATTACCTGAACAGGAGTTTACCAGTATATGTACTTACATTAATCACATGACTCATGATAATATGCAAATAATTGTTATTATATAGTTACTCACTTCAGATTTACTTACTCCATATTTATACGCGGTATCAGCACCAACAAATTACAATTAAACATATACAACTGCTCGCGATAAGCCGAATGATTTTAACTTATGATTGTTTAGTTACTCAAGGACACCACAATTTACGGCCTAATCGATACTAACGCATATTTCTGAACATCAAGCATAACGCATCATCGCATATAATTTCATGTATATTCGATACATATTTCTTCATCTATATTTTTTTTTTGGTCTATTGGATATTGATTAATTGTAAGTACGTCTCTGTTATAATCCATGGTTTATTATCTGTGTTAGCCAGGAAAATCCCCATTAGTAAACTCTGTTCGTGTGCCGCATTCGTGGTCAGTTATCAGTCTATTCAAGTGTGGAGTATCTCAGCATTAGTCTCTAAATTTGCTAACCCACATGCTATACTTCCTTTTTCCCAACTTTAACTCTCAGTTCTTAGTGCTGTATACACTATCACCCACGTTATAGCTCAAAAGGACATCGAGACAAATATGATTGAACAATTTAAGTACTTCTGTAAAGATCGGCTCCGATGTTATCTATATAGTATGATCAGAGGAGGTGGTAGACTTCGTTATCCTGATCTATTTATTTTTTGCTGCTGTAATGAGTAGTCATTGGTTACGATTCTTATGTATAGGTATCGGTTTCCTCCACAATTATACTTTCAAATGACTCCGTATATATTATTTTTTCATGGTAATTGATAACATATATTCAGTTATATTTTGCTATATCTCTGTTGTCATTTGTGGGTACCTACTATAATTCGCCTCATACGGTCATGCTCGTACTGATCTATTATCTCTTGTACATTGGGCACTTATACTGAACTCTTTGTGTAAAATCGTTCGCTAGGGAAATCATTGCAACCGTAGGTATTCTATTTACGCGCTGATTAGTCATGTTTCATCTTATCTGATATGCAACTCTCGTCTATGATAATGATGCTGCTATTAATTCGTGTCGTGCTTTACGTACTTTGTACGCCATTATGTATCGATATGTTATTATTGTTACATAGTGTATAAGTACATCAATGGCCGTAACGAAGTTACACCTATCTCAGGACATGGAACTAATATATTATGTAGAATATACAATCTCTCTTAATCTAGTTATCCTGTATAGACTACGCAGTGGATATAAGTATCCGTATTATCGTACGAACATTTAGCAGAGCGAAGCAGAACATGTTAATATAAAAGAATGCAATTGTACTCTCAGAATCGATCATATCTATTTGTACGATCTTCAGCTCTACATCGCAAGACTCTAATTCTATGGTATCTTCTGTTCACTCATATAAGAGTCTCGTCCTCCATACTTATGCCCAATCTATTTTATTCATAGCCTCTTCCCTGTCAGTAAAATCTGCAGACATCTCTATCCATCTCATTCGCACTCTCTCTCTCGCATTTCCGTCTTCCTCTTCGGGGTCTTCTGAGCTGATCAGTTCTGACGATTCTCTGATGTCTACCTATATATTATTATTATATATCTATCATATGTAATATATAATAGAGCAGGTACCATCAGTGTCTGACTTAGACTTTATCTAGAGATCTCTCATGCTTAAAATTATCTATTATTTCTATAATTTGCATTAACAACTCTAATAATTTCAATCTGCAGACCTATTATATACCCTACTTAATTCTTTTCCCTCTCATCTATACCTTTTCATATATAGGTGAATACTATTTGCCTAATGTCTACCTTACTCTTAGTAGATGATCCCATTACCTTATTCCTTGATACCGCTACTCGACATCCGCTTACTAACTTAATATTTATTCTAAAACTTAATTATATATTACCTTACTTCTTCAACTCATATACTCTTTAGTCTTTACATCCATTATCACATTTTCACTATCAGTCTTACGGCCTAATCGATCCTTCTTTAACAAACTACATATTCTCGTGTCATATCATATAATAACAAGGCAGGGCATAGGTGATTTGTACTAGATTATTCACGGAATCTCTTACCAGTCTAGCTCACAGGAATAGCTTTTATGGTAGGGCAGAGCATATACTCTATTATTAATTATTATATTAGTATTTACTACTGTTACTACTAATACTATTATTTTTACCTATTTCCATCAATCTAATAGTCTAGTAATAAACCTAAAATAACCATAAAAACTTACCAAAAAATAAGATGTAATTAAACTACTCTCCTTATTATAAATAATAGGTTATAAACAATTTATACGAATGTTAATGTTTTAGTATTAGTATTTTAGGCACAGTTGATATTTATAAAAAGTTAATACTATATATTATAGGTAGTACTTAACTGATATATATATATATCATTTGGAATAATAACAGGTAATTCTAATATGGATTATCATCTGGCTAAAAGTAACTTAACAATTAAGAATAGAAATTTAATATACTATAATAATGCAAATAAATTATAATTAAATGATATTGATCATAATAACTTTAAAGTAAATACACAGAAAACAGTAAAATAACTCTATTACAGTTATATAATGCAGTAAACCACGAAATTATTGGATAGTGGTGAGTTTAATGTCTAATTTATATATGAATAAGATTTTATATTTATAATTTGTTCATTGTTCTAATTTGCTTACTTTTCGGGAAGAAATGTATGAGTAGAATCACTCATAAATATGTAGCGCGTGCTTTATACACGTAAGAAAGATATTGATCAGTCATACCGTGTTATATTTAGGGATAAGAGTATTTCCATAAAAATATTATTACAAAGTACTTAAAATCTTAGATTCTATAAATTTATATTATCATATAATAAAGAGTTTTTGAAAAATTAAAAAATAATAAATTATTCATAAAATTAATTACTTTACTCTACGATGTGCTATCCAAAATCTAGATATCTGAACTTCATATAGTGGATTACGTTCTTTTACAATGGTATTATTATTTAATATATTATTTCATTACTTAATTATTTATTATATTTATGAATTATTATTTATTATTATGTATTATTATTATATTTAATTTATTATTAATTTATTATTTTATATGTTATATATATTTCATTATTATTATTCATTATTTAATTATATCTATATATATATTGATTATTTATTTGTATATACTATAGATTATCTAATTTTTAAGTCTAAATAATGATGTGTTAAACGCGTTGCTCATCTGTTATTTCTATATTTGCTCATATCAACTCTCATATTCATAAATATATTCACTCATAGAGATATAATCATAAATTGAGAATACTTTATATATATATATATACAACAGAGTTTTTGAAGCTTTTATAAACCAAAGTGATAAAATATCATCAATCAGACATTTAGCATGGACTATGTATTTTTATATTTTAAGTCGAGCGTATTGGGAAAAAGCAGGCAGTAATTTTTCAAGTAACATTAGAACAGAAGAGGAAGTATAGAAACCAAGTAAGAAGAAGAAGAATATAGAAAGAAGAATGAAACGATGGGAAGAGAAGAAAGTAATGATTAGAAGATAGATATGATGAATTGATAAATATAAGATAGATATATAAATATTATAATTATATCATGTATTATTATGTAGGGATTATATAATTGAATTCTATATTATATGTAAGGATTATTATTATGTATTATTATAGACTTAAGTTAATATGATATATTGAAGTCGTATATTATTATTACATTATCGCTTATCTGAATGCAGTTATTGTTAATTTATTTTATATTTTATTACTATTAATATTTTAAGTTAATTATCTATGTGAACTATGTATTGAGCTATTATTAGGATTATTACTATAATTATTATATATTATTAATATTTATCTTATTATTATTATTTATTATCATATTAATTATTATTGATTAATGTAATTATTAATTACTTTATTAATCCTATTAAGAATTATTATATTAAGTATTAACTTCATTTGATTAAATTATTATATATTATTATCGTATAATGATATTAGTTATATAATTTGATTATATCATTATTATTATGTATTAATTAATTGATTATTAATTATGTATTATTATTTTATTTATTATTATTGAAAAATAGAATAACAAGAATAATTCTAAATGATTTTGTTGATGTTATTGTAAAGCGCAAAAGTTATCGTAGACCCGAAGGAAGAGTGCTGTTAATTCCAAACAAGGAAATGACATTTAAACTTTCCTTTAAAAAAAAGAAAAAAACGAACAAAAAAAAAAAAAAAAAGGAAAAAAAAAAAAATTATATAATTACTAACGTTTTGAATAATTCTTGAATAGGTAAAGGAAATTATTTTTAAGTGAAATGGATAATTTCGTAATTATTTTCATAATTGGTTAATATTGACTTTGAGACTGTACCGTTCGACCATTTTTTTAAATAAGTAAGTGAAATAATAAACCTAATAATAATAAACTCCAATAATTTCATTAATAATAATGAGAATAATGAATAGATAATAATAATTTTATAATAATAAGATAAATAATTAAAGATAGAGATAATAATAAAATAATAATAAATAATAGAGTAATAGGTAATAATAATAATAATGAATAAAATAATAATAATAGTAATACAAAGTAATAAGAAATAATAAGAAAATAAATAAAAATAAATAATAAAATAATAAAAATAATTAGCATAATAATAATAATTTATGATTATTATAATTATTTTTAGGTTATTTTTATTATTTTAAATTAATTTTGGCTTAAAAGTTATATGAATAATAATAATAACTTAATCCCAATACAATAATAATAATAATAATAGAAGTAATAATAATAATCAATAATATCATAAATGACATAAATTAGATAGCATAATAATAGAACATGTCAATAATAATGATATTAATTTTATGGAGTCACCTCCCCTACTACTTATTATTTCTTTTTATTCCCAATATAATTAGAAGAAATTATGGTATGATATTATTAATATCATAACTCCTTATGTTGATTTATTTATCATACTTCAGGCAATTATGTGATATGAATTATATGGATTAGGACTTAATTTAATTATTATTATTAGTGCATTAAATATTATTTATTATTATTTATTATTAGTTAATTTAAACTTAATTATTAATTATTATGATTATTAGTTATTATTATTCCAATATTAATTATTTTTAATTATTATTATAATTAATTATATTATTATTATTATTATTATATATTCGATTATTATATAATCTTTATTCTTATTATTATCACTCAGTTATATATATATAATTATGTCGATTATGGTAGATACAAAGATTGGATTATTATTAAATATTAATATTAAATTATTAATTGTATTTTTGTAATTGAGTTATTATATAATATATTATTATTAATAATTGAAATATTATCGTATCTCTTTTTGTGTTTTCTGTCTGTATATTATATATTATGTGATTATATATATATTGAAACGGTTCAATTATTTTAATTATTTCTTTATTGATTAGTTAAATTTTGTATTATATCTGTATTATTCATTGATTGATTATTATCGTATTGGATAATCTGATTTAGTAAGAAGAGATATTTAAATTATACTAAGTTGAAATTGTAATTATTGATTTTATATTCATTAAATTAATTAATTTATGTAATATATAACACCTTATATTCGTAATTGGATAAATATTTAGGGCTAGAAACGTATTAATCTTTCATATGATTGAGTTATCCAATTTATGTAATTATATTAGGCATTAATAATTCGCAGATTGATAGTATATGATATTTATTAATATTAATATAGAACGACGTAATATAGTATTAGAATTATGAATAATGTTGCCAGTTCTTATTCTGAGTGGAATTGATTAGATTATATATTTAATTATTTAATTATATATGAATGTAATTATCTGATATAATGATTATTTATTGGATTAAAGTTATATTTATTGTTTAATATAGTAGAGGTATTTTTTTTGTTAGTTAATTTTTTTTTTATTATTATTATTAGTTAATTATATCAATTATTATTATGTATTAAATAATTAGTTAAGTTAATAAGTTAATAAGTAATTGAGACTTATTATTAGTTTTTAGCATTTGTTATTCATTAATATTTTTAATTAATGCTTTCTTTTATTTAAATTTGAATTTTATCTTATTGTTAAATTATTTATTGAATTATATGATTATTATTATTCTCATTATTTCTACTAGCAATATGCGTAACCTATTCATAGGATCTCCATTCGTGCACTACCTTTAATTATTAATACTTCAGACCGATTCAGTATTAATCATTTCTCTTTATTGTTAGATTGTTGCACCATTCTTTCGGCCCATCGCTGGCATTTAGGATTTATTCCTTCTTTTTTCTGATTGCTTTTTTAATATCT
>JABUQX010016901.1:0-20932 GCA_015478945.1 Trachelipus rathkii | reverse complement strand
TTGTTGTCCACTGGTTCATTTATTTTCCATTCCATTTATCCATTATTTTCCATTTCACTAATTATTATTGTTATTTTATTATTATTTTATTATTATTTTATTATTATTATTATGGTTACTATTGTTATTATTATTGTTATTATTATTATTATTGTTATTTTATTGTTATTGTTATTATTATTATTGTGTGTATTATTATTATTATTATTGTGTTAGTATTATTATTATTGTTATTATTATTGTTATTGTTACTGTTTTGTATTGTTATTATTATTGTTATTATTATTAGTATTATTATTATTATTATTATTATTATTATTATTATTATTGTTATTATTATTATTGTGTTATTATTATTGTTATTGTTATTGTTATTATTATTGTTACATTACATTTGTTGTTGCTATTATTGTGTTGTTAATATTATTATTCCATTCCATTGTTATTCCATTCCATTGTTATTCCATTATTCCATTCCATTATTCCATTCCATTGTTATTCCATTATTCCATTATTTTTTGTTATCAGTGTGATTTGTCCATCCATTATTCTGTTGGTTTCATTGTGTTATTATTATTATTGTTATTCATTATTATTATTCCATTATTATTATTTATTATTCATTTACTATTATTATTATTATTATTTTTATTATTATTATTGTTATTATTATTATTATTATTATTATTATTTATTATTTATTATTATTATTCCATTGTTATTCCATTGTTTGTTATTTATTTATTATTGTTATTGTTGTTATTGTTATTTGTTTTTATTGTTGTTATTGTTGTTGATTGTTATTATTATTATTTGTGTGTTATTATTATTATTTTATTATTATTATTATTTTATTATTATTGTTATTATTATTATTATTATTATTATTATTATTATTATTATTATTATTATTTATTATTATTATTATTTACTATTATTTCATTATTATTATTATTATTTGTTATTTATTATTATTATTATGTTCATTATTTATTATTATTATTATTACTATTATTGTTGTTGTATTATTATTATTATTGTGTGTGTGTGTGTGTGTGTGTGTGTGTTATTGTTATTAATTGGGCTCAATGGTGAAAACGTCCCCTAGTGGCCACTTTTTCTCATGTATATTTCTTTGTGTTAATCTTGTTATGTGTCATGGCTTTATTGTTTATTGGGAATAAAGTATTTTGGGTTGTTTTGAGTTTTGATTATTGTTATTACATTGTATTGTGCATTTATTGTATTATTATTATTATTATTATTATTGGTATTATTGTTATTATTATTGTTATTGTTATTATTATTATTGTTATTGTTATTATCGTATTATTATTAGTATTATTATTATTATTATTATTATTGATATTATTATTATTATTATTATTATTATTATTATTATTATTATTATTATTATTATTATTATTATTATTATTGTTATTGTTTTATATATATATATATATGTATATATATATATATCTTCAACAACTATATGTATATATATATATATATATATATATATATATATATATATATACATATATATACATATATATATATATATATATCAATTGTTCTGACCGTCGTTGGAGTCGGACGCACTGGAAACAGCTGGGAGAGAAGAAATGAGAAGAACCAGAAAAGAGATTGGGAGAGCTATTCTGAAAGCTCCAAATAGTTTTAGTCTGAGAATAGGAGAAAGCAGATTGGATGCAGGAAAAGATGGCATTATTGGAAAGTCGGTAGAAATGATTTGTGCTCAAAGAAGATTGAATGTTTCGTCGCGGTCAGAACAAATGAAGATTTTCTTCGCATGGTTATAGGGCGACAGGGCTAGCAACCCGGTCCTTTCCTTTTTGCTTGTGGCCTTGGACCAGCGTTGAATCTTATGCTCCTAGAACACGATTCTCTGGTGAGCTTTGGGAGAACGAGTTTTGAGGAATAATAGAAGAAGATATTAGTTCTACTGAAAGGGTAAAACCCCTACCTGAGATTGTCTAGCTCGAGGACTGGCGTCGGAAATCATTGTGCCTAGAAATAGTCTTTTAGAGAGATATAGGATCAAGAGTTTCGAGGACATGAGGAAGAAGATGCAAGGAAGAAGATGCTGGTCCAACTGACAGGGAAACCCTACCTGGGAGATGGTAAATAATATATATCTCTCTCTCTCCTCTCTCTGCATATATATATATATATATATACTCTCTATATATATATATATATATATATATATATATATATATATATATATATATATATATATATATATATATATATATATATATATATATATACATCTATATTTTTTTTTTATATATATATTTATATATATATATATGCTCTTTCATAATATATCTCTCATATATAAATATATATATATATATATATATATATATATATATATATATATATATACATAAAAAGATATAGATATATATATATATAATATATATATATGACACACCCTCTCTATTTTCATGAAACTTACATGAAATGATTGAAATAAGCACAAAATTAAGAAAAACCTAAAAAAAAATATCAGAAAATGATCCTGAAAACGTTATGAAGGGTTTAAATTTCATATTCAGAAAATTTGTTTCTAAAAAACCTTGCTATTGCATATCAGCCAGAGCGAGTTTCATGAAACTTAGGCAAACTTTTTGAAATGACATGTAAAGAAAAAAAAACTTAAAAACAACTCAAGAAATTCCCCCGAAAGTTGCAATGATCTCTAATTTCAATTTTACAACATGTCAAATTAGTTATAAAGTTGTCAGATGCCTTTTTAATAGGCTTATGATGTTAATGAATTGTATTTGTATTTTACAGCTACTCATGGGTCGGGATGTTCGGGGTGCTCCTCGTAGACAAATGTTCATGTACCATGCATTTGTATCTTTATATTTGATTTTTTAAACAAGTATGAAATTATGGGACTCATTGTGTGCACTTCATAACTTTTTTCATGGTTATTTCCGGAAATTATTTTTTTATGATTTTCCTTCTTTTGCATCTCATTTCATGTAAGTTTCATGAAAATTGAGAGGCTGTCGTATAATTAATATGGTTCAGTTATTATTATTATTATTATTATTATGATTATTATTATATTATTATTATTATTATTATTATTATTATTATTTATTATTTATTTATTATTATTGTATTATTATTATTATTATTATTATTATTATTATTATTATTATTATTATTATTATTATTATTATTATTATTATTATTATTATTATTATTATTATTATTATTATTATTATTATTATTATTATTATAATTTGTTATTTATTATTATTATTATTATTATTATTATTATTATTATTATTATTATTATTATTGTTATTTATTATTATAAATTGTACATAAGGATTTTCATTTAGTTTCAAGTTTAAGATTTGTCTATATATATATGTATTTTATATATGTATATATATATGTATATATATATATGTATATATATATGTATATATATGTATGTATATATATATATACTATACTATATATATATATATATATATATATATATATATATCCTAAGAATCAGTCAAAATGTCAGTCAGTCAAATTTGTCTATGGTTTTCATAAATAATATTGTTTTAATAATAATATTTAAAACTTAAATTGTAGTTTCATCGTCTTCACTTTATTTATTTCATTAGCTTTATTAACAAACTTTTGAAAATAAACAAAATTATTTCGTACAACAAAAGTTTTTAGTAAAAAAAAAAGTTTTGTTTTTTTTTTATTTTGGTTTTGTTTTTATTTTTTGTAAATAATTATGGCTCAATTAAGCGTCCCAAAATTAAGGAGAACCAAAAACAGATGCGATGGAAGACTTTGTAGAAGGAAGAGTATTTCGAGTTCCGCCATTCCTTCCGTAAGTATATTCGTAGAAGGCTGTTCAAATTCTCGGATCAATTCCCTTGAAAATTTTGGCGAAATTCCCAAATTGGCTACAAGGAAAAATCGTAATATTATAGAGCAGAGAAATCAAGCTTTTACTTCATCTCCGTTCATGGCAAGCCTTCCTAATCAGGCATATTACCATTCTCAACCTAATATTGGCTTTCATTAAAAAAAAACGTCAATTTAAGGACACCTAAAACAAATAATTAAATTCTCTTTTCTGCTTTTTGAAATTGCATTTAATATGAAACAATTATTTTTTCAAATGCTGAAAATTACGATTAAAAAACTTCCATTTTAAGATTTTACTAAATAAATTTCAAATTTGATTTTACGACAATCTTCCTTTTAGGAAATTTAAATAATAATCATCAAATTTAAGAAAAAGCTTAATTTAGAAGTTATATTTTTATTAAACAGTTTTTCACAAACTAATGAATATTTGGTTATAATAACAAATTATTTGAAATTTATTTAAAAAACCGACAATTTAAGACATTTAAACTATAAAATAAATTCGCTAGTTCTGCTTTTGAAATTTGCATTTCAGATTGAAAAAACACATATTTTTTCAAAATGCTGAAAATCCCGGTAAAAAAAACTCAATTTTTTTTAAGTTAACAAATAATTCAAATGTTGTATGAAATTTAGGAAAAATCTTTTTTATTACTTTTAACTTTGAAATCTGAAATTTAGGAAAAAAAAGCGTAATTTAGAAGGTATACTTTTTTATTTCACTTTTAACTTTGAAATCTATATTAAGATAAATTACCATACCATTATAATTTCGTATTAAATAAAACGTCAATTTAAAGACAACTAAAACATTAATAATCTCAGCTTTCCTGCTTTTTGAATATGGCATTTCAATGAAACACATTATTTTTTCAAATGCTGAAATACCGTAAAAACTCAATTTTAAGATATTCACCAAAATAATTCAAAGTTGAATTTAAGGAGTCAAGGTATCCGTACTTTTTTAAGAGTTCTAAATTATTGTTAATGTGAAAATTTACACAAAAGACCCGTAATTTTAGAAGTTAAAATTTTTACTTAAAATAGGTATTTCACAACTAATGAATATTTGGTATATAAAACAAATATTGAAATTCTTAAAAAACGTCAATTTAGACACCTAAAAACTTAATAAATCTTCTTTTCTGCTTTTTGAAATTGCATTTCAATGAAAACACCATTATTTTTTTTTTCAAATGCTGGAAAATACCGTAAAAAACTCAATTTTAAGATAACAAAATAAATTTTCAAATGTTGAAATTTTAGGAAAAATCGTGTACTTTTAAGAGTTCTACAATTTGTAATGTGGAAAATTAAGAAAAGGCGTAATTTTAGAAAGTTAAAAATTTATTATTAAAACAGGTTTTCACAACTAATGAAATATTTGGTATTTTAAAAACAAAAAATTAAAATTTCATTAAAAAAAAAACGTCAATTCAAGACAACCTAAAACAAATTCCTGGGGTTGTAGATACTGTTATCAGCGTTCCAATGTAACCATTTCTTTCAAATGCTGAATAATACCGTTTAAAAACTCAATTTTTAAGATTTACCAATAAATTTCAAATGGTTGAAATTTATTAAAATCGTACTTTTAAAGCAGTTCTAAATTTGTAATGTGAAAATTTAAGAAAAAGCGTAATTTTAGAAGTTAAATTTTTTTTATAAAACAGGTTTTCACAACTAATGAAATATTTGGTATATAAAAACAGATCAGTGAAATGTTAATGCAAAAAAGACAATTAACCATCTAAAACAATTAAATAAATTCCTCTTTTTTTCTTTTTGGATTTGTATTTTTATTAAAAAACACATTTTTTTTCAAATGCTTGAAAAATACCGTTAAAAACTCAATTTGTAATGTGAAAACAAATAATTTCAAGTGTTGAAGTTTAGGAAAAATCGTACTTTTAAGAGTTCTAAATTTGTAATGTGAAAATTTAAGAAAAACCGTAATTTTAGAAGTTAAATTTTTTTATTAAAACAGGTTTTCAAAACTAATGAAATATTTGGTATATAAAAACAAATATTGAAATTTCATTAAAAAACGTCAATTTAAGACATCTAAAACTATTAATAAATTCTCTTTTCTGCTTTTTGAAATTGCATTTCAATGAAACACATTATTTTTTCAAATGCTGAAAATACCGTTAAAAACCGTCAATTTTAAGATTTGAACAGAATTAATGGTTCAAATGATTTGAAATTTAGGAAAAATCATACTTTTAAGAGTTCTAATTTGTTTTTGTTTGATGTAGAAAAAATTTAGCAAAGCCCCCACCGTAATTATTTTTAGAAGTTAAATTTTTATTTTTTTTTATTTTAAAAACAACCAACTCAATAAACACAACCAATGACTCCTGTATCGTGAATATTATAAAACAAATACTTGAAATTTCATTAACAAGAAGAACGTCAATATCGAATCATTCATTATAAACAACACAAACATGACAAATTTCTTCCTGCTTTTTGAAATTTAGACATCTACAAGATTCAAGAAGACACGATTGATTTATTTCAAATGCTGACAAAATACCGGTTAAAATGAATTCCAATAATTATTTAGATTTACCAATATTTCAAAATGTTGAAATTTTAAGGAAAAATCCAGGAAAAATCTTACTTTTAAGCGTTCTAAATATAATTTGTAATGTGGGAAAATTTAAGAAAAAAAAAAAGCGAGAATCGTATTTATTGTTTTCAGGGTGATGAGGTTCTTATATATGTAAGCGAATGTTTTATAATTTTTTATATTTAATTTGATAATAATAACATTTGCGTTTCACAACATTTTATTGATATTTTGTGTTATTAATTACCAAATATAAAAAAAATCAAATATATGAAATTCTTCATTAAAATACGTTCAATTATTTAGACACCATAAATAACTATAAAGTAACGAATTCGCTTTTACTGCTTTTTTTTGAAATAAAATAAATGGTCATTTTTCAATTAGAAAAACACGACTTATTTTTTTCTAAAAAAATTTGCGAAATCCGGTTAAATACACATTTTCATAATCAACAATTACAAACTCATTTTAATAGAATCCTTCTTTAAAAGAGATTACATTTTCCCTATATTTATTTCAAACATTATAATGTATAATTATATTCTTAAAAATTCTGTTAAAAATGAGAATTTTTAGGTAAAACAATCGGTATTTTCAGCATGAAAAAATGAATGGGTCATTGAAAAGCCAAAGTGCGTAATTAAATAAACTTATTAAGTCACATTCAAAATCTGAATTAATGATGATAATAAAAAATTTTAAGAAAAAAAAGATAATGTAAAATAATTTTTTTAATGAATTTTTTTTAATTTCAGAAAACCTTGATAAGCCTGAATATTCTTAAGAAATTTGAATAACTTTTAAATGTGAAATTTATTATGCCTTTTGCTTCTTATTGCCATTTTCATTATCCAAATATTAATCAGTTCAAGATGTACTTTTAAATTTTGATTCATTAAAAACGTCAAATTTAAAGACAACTAAACTATAATAACATTTCGCTTTTAACTGTTTTTAAAAAAAATCCTTGAATGGTCATTATTTCAATGAAACACATTTTTATTTCAAATGCTGAAAATATGTTTAAATAACAAATTTTAACTTCTAAAAATACGCTTTTTCTAAAAATTTCTCACATTACAAATTTAAGGTAGAACTCTTTTAATCTGTACAAAACTTCATACTAAATCAAAACATTCGGGTAGACATTGTTCAACAAGCCTAATATCCCCAACAACTAATACAGAGTACACATTAATCTGGATGACGCCTTACACAACCCCAACAATTACAACAATTAATGCAGGTACTAATTCTAAATTTGTATGATGTGAAAATTTAAGAAAAAAAAAGCGTAATTTTTTAGAAGGTTTAAATTTCAATTTGAAAGGGAAATTTTCTCAATTTGTTTATCTCAAACATTGCGTAGTATAATAAAACAAACTATTGAATTTTCATTAAAAATAAACGTCAATTTTAAGACCACCTAAAACAATTATAAAAATTCATCATACTGCTTGATACAAATTGCTTTCAACCAACCACATTATTTTTCAAAAAATGCTGAAATACCGTTAAAAACCTCAATTTAAGATTTAACAAATAATTTCAAATGTTTGAGAAATTTAGCTAATCCCGCGTTTCATTATAACATACTGCTTTATATAAGTCAAAAAGAGGGTTAACTAAAGTTAATTTTTGATTTAAGTTTTTCGAGTACTCTAGTTTTGTTATGATGCTTTTTTAATAAATATCTCTAATTATTATTAGCAAATTATAGTGAGACCAAAAGTGCAACGCGTGAAACAACGTGCGTAATATTTAAATGAATAAAAAACATGTTACGAAAAATAGATGATGCAGGTAATAAGTTGCACATAACTATAAATATTAAATTAAAAAAACAACAAAAACATCTTGGACTATCACAAATAAAAAAGACTTAAATGAAAACAAACAATGGAGAAAATAGAAAATAAAACAACAAAAAGACAAAAAAAACCAAAAAAAATCTCCGAAAACAAAATTACAGAAAACATTAATAACAAAAAGAAAAGAAAACAAACCAAAAAAATGGAACGAAAACCGGCTAAAAGCACATAAAAAGTAAGAAACATTCCAAACAACAAAAGCTCACAATAAAATCTCTAAATACACAGAGATGGCACCCACCTAAAAACCAAAATATAAAAACAAGATTCAAAGACGGAGAACTAGAATTCATCACATTTTCAATGCCTAATATTGAAAAAAAAGTAACTTGCATTCTCAAAACCGTGAGTGAGGAACCACTATTATTTATCAATCAAACTAGAAAACAACTGAACGTGCACAAAACAGATAACCGTACTCCAAAAATGACTCATAACAAAGCCATTTAAAAAAAAAGTCAACACAAAGCAATTAAATGTTCAAAAAGTGCGAAATTAAAATAATATTAGAAATGCAAATTTAACGAGAAGAACAAATCGTACTTTTAAATGAGACTTCTAAAATAACATGATAGATTGTGATAAAGTATTAAGAAAAAAAGTTAATTCAATCAACAAATTAACTCTTAATACCTTAAATCACATCAATAGAACCAAACGCACCATCATGTTACAAAGCAAAATTGATACCATCATTGAAAAATGAATCGTTCAAACACAAACACAAACAGGGTAAAACTGAAACCAAACAAACAGACAGCCCAACGGATTAAACTAGAAAGATAAAATTAAAAAATTATCGCCTTTAAAATATAACCAACCACAGCCAACAGACCGAAAATGTTCAAACAAAAAAAAAAATCAGAAATAATTTCGAAATGTTTGACTCTCACTTTCCAGTCATAACAAATATTCGCAAAAATAAATTCATTAAAAAAACCGTCAATTTAAGACATCTAAACTATTATATCAAATTAAATAAGCTTTTTGCTTTTGAAATCTGCAATTTATCAATGAAAAACAACATTAATCCCTTTTGAAAACTGCTAAGACAAATTACCTTGTGTTTAAAAAAAAAAAAAAAACTCAAAACATTTTTAAGATTTAACAAAAATAACTTTCACAATGATATAAGAATATTCGTAAACGGTGAAAAAAATCGCTCTACCATTTTAAACGAGTTCTAAAAATTGTGTAAATAACTCGTTGTAAGTGAAAAATATTTTTACTAACAAAATGAACAATAAAGAACCGTAATTAGTTAGAAGTTAAATTCCAGACTTTTAGTTTCATTGAAAAAGCAGGTTTTCATAAAACATAAATAACAAAAATAAACCTAAATTATGCCATTTAAACTAAGGAAAAATAAAAATCAAGAAAATATAAACTGAAAATATATAAAAACAAATATTGAAATTTCTTATTAAGAATTATATTACCCCTCCCAAAATTTTAAGTTAAAGTTGACATATCATAAGTAAATAAGTTCTTTCAATAAAATATCCTTTTTTCATCCATTATTTTTTTAATTTGGTTTCATTTCAAGTAGAAAAAAAAAAAATGCCTTTTTTAAATAGCTATCTTTAAAAACCGTTATAAAAAAAAATTACTCAAATTTTATATTTAAAATTGCTGCATAGAAATTATTTCAAAATGTTGAAATATATAGAGAAAATCGTTACTTTAAGAGTTCTGAACATTTTGTATGCTTAAATATATTAAGAAAATAAACGACGTAATGTTTAGTAGTATATAACTTATATTTATTAAAACATGTATACTATACCTTTCTTACTAAAAAACTAGGGTATGCAGAAATATTTAGGTTAACTATTATAATAATTCCTAATGCAAATATTAATTTTGAATTGTAATCAATTTGGATAATAAAACGAGTTCTCTTATAAATTTATATAGACTAAACTCTAGGAGGAACTTTATAAATAAATCTGCTTATTTTGCTATATTGAAAATTGTGCTTCAAGTACACAAATTTGGAAGAAAATATTCATATGGGGCATTGAAAAGCAATCCAAAATAAGACAGACACAAGGCAATTTATTTTGTTTTTGGTAGTTTTTATATATGAATTGTTTTTTTTTTTAATGGCTAATAATTTTCAAATATTTAGTCATTTTCTTTATACGAAACATTTTCATGTAAATGTTCTTCTCATTCATTATTCCTTAGTTTTATAATAATTAAAAATTTTAACTTCTAAACTAGTTACTCAGCATATTAATTCTCGAAAAGTTCCTGACATATCAAGAAAATTTTAAGAAAATCTCTATATTACAAAGATGTATTCGAAAGATTATTTTTTCTAAATATTCAAGGATATAAATACTCGGGCAGCTTTTAATCATTATATCCTAATTAATAATATATTATATTTATGTAATGTGTTGAAAATTTTAAGAAATTATAGGTCGATCAATTTAATTTTAAAAATTAATAAAATTTATATTGTGATATTCTATACAGTATTTATAACATGACTAATGAGAAATATCTCTCTGGATATATATATAAAAAACAAATTAATTAAGAATTTCTAGAATATATTGAAAAAAATTTAATAACAACGATCCGATAAAGATTACATGAAATTAAATTCTCCATTATATAATTCAATAATTATAGATAAATTGCTATTTATGCATAAAAATGTAGAACAACATATCATTGACCCAAAATATTGTTTTATTATTTCATAAATGCTGAAAATTACCAGTGTAATAAACTTAGGAATTCCAGAAAGGTTTCAACAATTATGTTAATATTTAATTTTTGGTGGGAAAATTTTTTAATTTGTTATTTATTCATAATACCTAAAATTATCAAAGTTTGATTTGAATAAAAATTTTGTCTTAATATAATAAAATTTTTATATAACTCTTTCTAATAAATATCCGCTTGTTAGCATGTTTTTGTAAAAGTTATATAGCACAAAACAAATAGTTCGTAAAGAACGACTGATAGAAAAGGAAACATGGCCAAAATAAAAAACAGTATATTATTAAATGTAAAAATTGTTTATAAACCAGGTGTATTTATCACAGCCTATCTAATGAAGGAGATATTATGGGTAACCGTGATAATATTATTCATATAAGTACGTATGTGAAATTCAATTAAATAAATACGTGTTCTCAATATGTATCTAAGCTCTTTAAAAAACCATAAAAAGCTCACTAAAATTATTAAATATCACTTTTCTGATCATTTTTAGATATGAGCATTCATGAGATTCCACTATATATTATATTACGTTTCGGAAAATAAATGAATTCGAATGCTTTGATTATTAGCATTATTACACAAGGTATAGTATGCCAGTAACAATTGTATCCATCAAGTTACCCCCCTGCATTTTTTAGGCAATTCAATATTTTTTGAAAATATTCATAAACTAAATTCTGTTTGAATTTATTTTCAAAATTTCCTCCGACTTGCAATAGCTTGAACTAAACTTCCAAAAAGTAACAAGAGTATGTGAATTTTAGAACATGTTATAAAAAGAATTTTTTACATGTATTTATAAACTGATATTCCATTCATTTTAAGTTACCATTTTTGTATCCTCGGTTGAAAGTTTAATTTATCATTAGTTTGTATTTAATGATTGTTATAAAACCTAAAAGTGTACTAGAAAATATTGTGAAATTGTACATCAACCCTTTAACAAAAACTTCAAAGGAAATAAGAACCTAAAAAAATCTATTATTTATGAGAAATATAAAACTTTTTCTGCCCTTTTCATTGACCATGGTTAACGAATAATGTCATATTCAATATTAGAAACATCATTATGTTTCTAGTAAATGTGTTGGAAATTCACGGATCTTAAACAACCAAACCCTCATAATTTAATTTACCAAATTCTAATTTCAAATGTTGAATTAGGAAAATTATACCTTTTAAGCAGGTTTTTAAACTCAACTATTGCCAATAATTTTAATGTGTTCAAAAGGGAATAATTTTAAAGTATAAAATTTTAACAGGTATTTTTTAAATATTTGAATAGTTGCTATATAAAACAAATATGAACATATTCTATTAATTAACTTTATTATTAAGACACCTATAACTTTTAATAAATTCACTATTCAGCTTTTTAAAATAGCAGTTTCAATGAAACACATTGATTTTTTCTTTCCATAATCGCTGAAAAATACCGTAAAACACCTAAAATTTTAAGTATTACAAATAATTCAAATGCTCTGATACTCTCGGAAAAGAATCTGTACTATTTAAGAGTTCCTAATTTTGTAATTGTGTGAAAATTTCGAAAAAGGCACGTAATTTTAGAAGTTAAAAATTTTATTATTAAAACTGTTTTCGACCACAACTTAGCATAGCACAAAATATTTTTGTATATAAAAGACAAATATTGAAATTTCTTATATTAAAAAAACACGTACTTCAATTTACGACACCTAAAACAATAAAAAATTACTGCTGTGGTTCTGCATTTTTGAATTAGCAATTGTCAAATGAAAAACACATTTTTTATCAAACTGCTGAAGAGTACCGTTAATAACTTCAAATTTTAAGATTTACCAAATGATTTCAAATAAAAGAAATATTTATATAAGAAAATTTTTACGTACAGTTAAGAGTTCTAAATTTGTCATGCTGGAAAATTTAAGAAAAGGAGTTCGTGGATTTTAGAAGCTAAATTTGTTTATTAAACAGGGATTCAAAACTAATGAAAATATTTGGTATATAGTATATAAAAACCAAATATTGAAATTTCATTAAAACAACGTCGAATTTTAGATTCAATCTTAAAAACTAAGTTAATTTAAATTCACTTTTCAGCTTTGTTGGAAGAATATAGCACTATAATAATGAACTCGATTTAATTTTTTCAAATTGCTGAAATACTCAGTTAAAAATTCTCTCTGGTGTTAGATTTACCAAAATTAAATTCAAATGTTGAAATTTAGGAAAATATTCGTACTTTTAATTAGTTGCGTAATTATTTCGAATAATGTGAGAGAAATTTAAGATTAAAGCGGAATTTAAGAATGTTAAATTGTGTTTTATTTAAAAAACAGGATTTCTGTTCAAATGAATAATATTAGGGGTATATACAAAACAAATATTGAAATTTATTAAAAAACGTCAATTTAAGACACCTAAAACTATTAATAAATTCTCTTTTCTGCTTTTTGAAATTGCCAATTTCAATGAAACACATTATTTTTTTTCAAATGCTGAAAATACCGTTAAAACTCAATTTAAAAATTACAAAATAATGTCAAATGTTGAATTAGGAAAATCGTTACTTTTAAGAGTTCTAAGAATTTGTAATGTGAAAATTTTAAGAAAAAGCGTAATTTAGAAGCTAAATATTTTTTTATTAAAACAGCGTTTTCAAAACTAATTGAAATATTTGGTTATATAAAAACTAAAATAATTAAAATTACATTAAAAAAACGTCAATTTTAGACACATAAAAATATTAATAAATACACTTTCAGCTTTTTGAAATGACATTTAGAGATGAACCTGTTTTCAGATATCAAAAATGCTGAACAATACCGTTAAAAATACTCAATTTTTAAAGGTGTGAGCCAAATATATTTCGCGAGGAATGTTAAAAGTTTAGGAAAAATCGGTTACTTTTAAGAGTTACTAAATTCCAATATGTGAAATTATTCAAAAGGGGGCGTAAATTTAGAAAGTTAAAATTTTTTTATTAAAACAGGTTTTCAGCAATATTAAATTTGTTATGATTTATTTACATTGATATTTTGACAATTTCATTAAAAACTTTCTATTTTAAGCACACCTTAGAGGAGCGTATTTCATAAATCTCTCTTTTCTGCTATTTGAAATTGCATGGAACATCTTTTATTCTTTAAATGGCTGAAAATTCACCGTTTAAAACTCAATTTCAAGAAAACAAATTAATTTCAAATAGGTTGAAGGAGTTTAGGAAAAAAGGATCGTACTTTAAGAGAATCATAAAGTTTGTGATATGTGTGATTAATTTAAGAAATAAGCAGTGTATATTTAGAAGTTAACATTTATTGAGTTAAAGGTTTTACAGCAACTAATGAAGGAATTATTTTCGATAAGTATAAAAACAATATTGGAAATTTCATAAAAAAACGTTAATTTAAGACACCTAAAACAATTTAATAAATTCTCTTTTCTGCTTATTGAAATTTCATTTCCAAATGAAAACACATTATTTTTATCAAATGCTGAAAATGTACCGTTAAAAAACGTCATTTGGGTAAGATTTAACAAATAATTCTAAATGTTAACATTTAGGAAAAATCGTACTTTTAGAGTTCTAAATTCGTAATGTGAAATTTAAGCAAAAGCGTATTTGATTTTAAAAGAGTTAAAAAATTTTATTCAAACAGGTTTTCACAAACTAATGCAAATATTGATCATAAAAACGAGACAATATTGAAATTTCCATTAAGAAAAACTTTAATTTAGGGACACCCAGATGGAGGACTATTAATAAATTCACTTTTTCATGCTTTTTGAATGAGATCTCTCAGGATGAAACCACATTAATCTATTTTTCAAATGCTTGAAAATAGCCAGTATCAACGTACAATTTTATAAAATCTCCTCAAGGATAAATATTTTCACAATGTGAAATTTAGGGGAAAAATCGTTTGGACATCCTGTAGAGTTCTAAAATAGTTGTTAAATGTGAGAAATTTAAGAAAAAGCGTAATTTTAGAAGTTAAGAATTTTTTATTTAGAGGAGAGCGAGAGTGTTTCACAGAGACTAAATGAAAGTTTATTTGGTATAAGTTAAAAACCAAAGTAATTCCGAGCTCGGTACAAATCCTTTGAGTCTAACTAGACTCATAACTTAATATAAAATAACTTTTCTGCTTTTGGCAGATAGTATACTTATAATGAAATCACATTTATTTTAAAGGCTATTAATGTATTTCCCAGAATAAAAACAACAACTCTATTTTTAAGTTTACTATAATATAATTTCCAAATGTTATGAGAGGATGTTAGAGGAAGAGAATCGATCTACTGTTTAAGAGTGTTCTTAATATTTAATTATGTGAAATTTAAAAGAAAGCGCAATTATATAGAAAGTTAACAATTATTTGTTATTAATAACCAGGTTATTACACAAACGTAATGACGAATTTATTTGGTAGTACTCAAAAAAGAGATAATATTGAAATATTTCATCTTAAAAACGTTCATATTTGAATGACACCTTAAACAAATATACTAACATTTCCTCTAGTAAAAAGTTGAAATTGCGATTTCAATGCAACACATTATTTTTTCAGCTAAAATGCATGAAAAAATACCGTTAAACTCAATTTTTAAGAGTTTAACACATAATTTCAAAATGTACTGAAAATTGTAGGATAAGATCGTAACCTCTATTACGCACAGATTCCTCTTAAATTACAAAAATGGTGAATGTAGAAAAATTTAAGAAACAAGCGATAAATCAATTAAGAGGTTAAAGGATATTATGGATATAAAAACAAGGTTTTCACAACTAATCTCAGAATTATTTTGGCGGGTAGTATAAAAAAATATTGAGCTGCATTGTGGAAAATTAGTTCGAAAATTAAGACACCTGTGTTAATAATAGTAGTAAAATAAAAATTCTCTTTTCTGCTTAATGGAACTCGCGTTCCTATGCTTGGAGGAACCACATCTAAATATTTTTTACACCCAGCAATCCCTGAACAAAAAACACAAACTTTTAACGAATTCAACAATAATAATTCTAAATGCTCTCAATTTAGAAAAAATCGATAACTTTAAGAGTTTCAAATTCTGTACATGATGAAAAATTTAAGAATCAAGCGTATTTAGAAGTTTAATATATTCTCTCTTTTATTTTTAACAGGGATTTCAAAAACTGAATGAAAATATTTGGTATTATAAAACAGTATAATTAATAATTTTCATTAAAAAAACGTCAATTTTAGAATATTTAAAGAGTTATTAATAAATATCACCTTTCAGCTTTTTCAAATTGCATTTAAATGAACACATTATTTGGGTCAAAATAGCTTGAAATATTACGGTTAAAAACTCCTATTTTAAGATTTGAACCCAAATAGAGTTGTCAAAATGTGATAAAACATTCTAGGAAAAATCGCTACTTTTTAAGAGTTCTAAATGTTTCGAAATTTGAAAATTTAAGAAAAAGTCGTTTATTTTAGTAGTTAATTGTTCTTTATTAAAACAGGTTTTGCAAACTAATGAAATATTTGGAATTATATTTAAACATATAATATACGAAATTTTTGGATTAAAAAAAATAAACTATAAGAAACGTAAATAACAATAATAATTTCTCTTTTCTGTTTTGATAATTGCATTTTACAAAGTGAAACACATTTATTTTTTTCTGAAATGCGATAAGTTAATACCGGCTAAGAACTCAATTTTAAGATGTTTACCAAATAATTTCAAAATGTTGAAATTATGAAAAATCGTACTTTTAAAGAGTTCTAAAATTATGTAATGTGAAAATTAAAGAAAAAAGGCTAATTTTTGACTCTCTAGTTTTTAATAAAAAAGGTTTTCACAATAAGAGTGATATGTTTTGGTATAATAAGAGACAAATATGAAATTAGTCATTAAGAGGAGAACGTCAAAATTAGACACTAAAACAATTATTTAAATTCTCTTTTCTGCTTTTTGGAAATGCATTTCAATGAAACACATTAGTTTTTTCAAATAGCTGAAAAAACAATGACAGAGTGAGTCTCAGATTTAAGACTTTTTAACGAGAGGTAATTATGTTAAATTTTGGAAAATTCGTTTACTTTTAGATTTGTTTCTTTAATTGATGTAATGTCGTGTCATCTTTAACCCTCATAACTCGACTTTTAAAAGTATAAATTTTTTATAAAACAGAGTCTCACAACTAATGAAATATATTGTTAATTATAAAAAAACAAAATGAAGATTATCGCTAAAAGTTTTTTAGTGGTACAAGCACTATAAACTACTAAATAAATTCACTTTTCTGCTTTATGAAATTAGCTATTCAATGAAACACATTATATTTTTGCAAATGCTGAAAAATACCGTTAAAAACTGCAATTATGAAGACTTTACAAAATAATTTCAAGATGTTTGAAATTTAGGAAGGGATTAATCGTACTATATTAAGAGTCACTTAAGAGTTTCGAAATGTGTAATATATCTATAGCACGTAATTATTAGAATATAAAATTTTTTTGACTCTCAAAATTGCTCTTGAAATAAAAATTAATTATCATTAAAAAACGAAATATTTCAATTTCATTTAAAACACGTCAAATTTAAGACACCTTAAAAACCAAAATTAATAAATTACTCTTATTCTGCTTTTTGAAATGCATTTCAAATGAAACACATTATTGTTTTCAAATGCTGAAAATACGTTAAAAACTCAATTTTTAAGATTTTACCAAATAATTTCAAATGTTGGAATTTAGGACAAAATTCGTACTTTTAAGAGTTTCTAATTTATATAATGTTAAGGTTTAAGGTATAAGCGTAATTTATATTTAGAAGTTATAATTTTTGATATTTGTAAGCATTTGACACAACTACTGAAATATTTCGTATATAAATACAAATATTGAATTAGGAGTGGGTTCATTAAAAAAACGTCATTTAAGACACCTAAACTATTAATAAATTCGCTTTTTCTGCTTTCTTGAAATGTGCAGTTTCAATGTTTAACACGGAGTATGTTTATTCAAATCTGAGCAATCCCCGTACATTTTAAATACTTCCCATTTTTAAGATTTAACAAATAATTTCAAATGTTGAAATTTAGGAAAAATCGTACTTTTAAGAGTTCTAAATTTGTAATGTGAAAATTTAAGAAAAAGCGTAAAACATATTAATAAATTAACTAAAATAATTTTAGAAGTTAAAATTTTTATTATTAAAACAGGAAGTGAAGTCTTATTAAAGAGATGAGGAAATATACAAAACAAAAATATTTAAAATTTCATTAAAAACGTCAATTTAAGACGCCTAAAACTATTAATAAATTCTCTTTTCTGCTTTTTGAAATTGCATTTCAATGAAACACATTATTTTTTCAAATGCTGAAAATACCGTTAAAAACTCAATTTTAAGATTTACCAAATAATTTCAAATGTTGAAATTTAGGAAAAATACGTGAACGTTTTAAGAGTGCGGTAGTAATTTTCAGTTTTAATGTGCAAATTAAAGCAAAGGCGGTAATTTAGAAGTTAAAATTCACTTATATTTAAAATAGGTTTTCACATAACTAAATGAGAAATATTTGTATATAAAACAAATATGTGAGAATTCTCTTTTCTGCTTTTTTAACATTGCATTCAATGAAACGCTAAAATATTTTTTCAAATTGCTGAAAATACCGAGTGAAAAATTCAATTTAAGATTTGAATCATGAAATAATTAACAAAAGCAATCTTTAAAAAAAATCGTACTTTTAAATTCTAAATTTGTAATGAGCTGAAAATTTATAGAAAAAGCGGGATTTTAGAAGTTAAATTTTTTTATTAAACAGGAGAAAACATCAAATGAAGTACATTGGATATATAAAAACTTAAACGATTGGAGAAATGTTCATTAAATCCTGCTTACAGAAGACGGTGAAGTTGTTTCTTGGGGAAAACAGGTTTTTATAATTGCATTTTCTATGAAAGACAGTTTTTTATTAATTTTAGATATTATTTATTTGTCAAATGATGAAAATTTACCGTTATAAAAACTCAACTTTTTAGATTTAACAATGGAATCAAATGTTGAGAATTTAGAAAAATCGTACTATTTAACAGTTCATAAAATTTGTAATGTTGAAAAATTTAGCAAAAGCGCTAATTTTTAAAAAGTTTAAAAATATTATATATATAAAACAGGATTTTCACAACTAATGAAATATTTATATGTGAATATATAAAAAACAAATATTTGTTTTGTCATTAAAAAACATTTAATTTTAAAACATTCGGAGCGGAACTATTAAATAAGTTCCGCTTTGTTCTGTGCACTTGGAACTAGCAATTGGTCAATGAACACATGTATTTTTTCAAATGCCATGAAAAAATACCGTAAAAAACTCCAAATTTTAAGATTTTACCAAATAATATTCAAAATGTTGAAATTTAGGCAAAAATCCCGATACTTTTATTAGAGGTTTACTAAAATTGTGTGAAGATAGTGACCATTTAATCGGAAAAAGCGTTTATTTAGATAAGTTAATTATATTTTATTTATTAAAAAACTTATGGTTTCACAACTAACTTCTAATTCATTTGATTCTAAAAAAGACAAATAATTGATAATTTCATAAATAAACCGGTCAAATATTAAGACACTAAAACACATTATAGAGAGTTTTTTATTTCTGCTTTTTGGACGATCGGCGCCGTCACTGCAAAACAACATTATTTTTTTAAATGTGCGGTTTGAAGAAGTACAATTTAAAAAAACTTCAATTTTTAGATCTAACCATATACTCAATCTTACTAAAATGAGATGAATGAAGCTTTAGGAGTGGTTGAAATTTTCTGTTGAATGTGAAAATTTAGAGAAAAGCAATTTTAGATGTTAAATTTTATGTCTCTAAAAACAGGATTTTCACAATATATGAAATAGGGTTTGGGTATAAAAAACAAATATTTAAATTTCAATGGGTAAAAAACGAGATCAAATTTAAGACACACTAATTTACCAATTAATAAATTCTGGCCTACGACCGAAATTGGTTAGGAATTTGAATGCAACATGACTAACAGTATCAATGAAATTGGTGAAATACTGTTATTAAAAAAACTCTAGGTGACCGACCAATTTCAATTAACGATGTGTGAAAATATAGGAAAATCGTACTTTTAAATTTCTAAATTTTGCTAATGTGAAAATTTAAGAAAAAGAGAAATTCGTAATTTTAGAAAGTTAAATTTTTTTATTAAATTAACAGGTTTTCAAAACTAATTATGAAATATTTGGAAATAGTTATTAAATATAAATATTGAAATTTGTCTAAACAACGTTTATATTTAAGACATCTAAAAAACTATAATAAAATTCACTTTTCAGACTTTTTGAATTCTTTTCTATTAAGAAAACAAATTATATTTTCAAAATACTGAAAAAATAACCCGTTAAAATATCATTATGAGACAAAATTTAACCAATAACTTTCAAATGTTGAAATTTAGGAAAATCGTATTTTAGAGTTCTAAATTCGTAATGTGAAAATTTAAGAAAAAGCGTAAATTTTAGAAAGATTCTTTATTATTTTTTATTTAAAATAGGTTTCATTCATTTATATTTTGACGTTCTATATAGGAAAAACAACTTATTGAAATTTCATTAAAAAAACTTTATATTTTTAGACACCAAAAACTATTAATAAAATTCACTTTTCTGCGTTTTGAAATAGCATATATCAATCGAAACACGTGATTTTTCATTGAAAATTTCCCGTTAAAAAACTCAATTTTAAGTTTTAACAAATAATATATTTCAAATGTGTTGAAATTTAGAAAAATCGTTATGTTATTAAGAGTTCCTAAATTTTTTG
>JABUQX010016900.1:55000-60000 GCA_015478945.1 Trachelipus rathkii | reverse complement strand
ATTTAGCGTAAAAATTTACCTATTTGGACAGCAATTATTATAATTTATACAGATTTATCTACTTTTTTAGTTGATCAAAATAGTATTTTTTTTTGTACGCAATTTCGTGAGAGCGTGTGAGTGCGTGAGTGTTTTTAAACTTTCTGGATTAATTCATATTTTAGATATTTGTTGTAAATAGGGTTTTATTTTATCGTTTTAAAATTTAAGTTTTAGCGTACGAATAAATTTTCCTCATTTCCTCCTTTGGTTTTTGTCTATTTGTTTCTGTTTTCCTTTTTTTTCTTTTTTTTTTTTTTTGATTGGTGTGCGTGTGCGTGTGCGTGTGCGGTGTGCGTGTGCGTGTGCGTGTGGTGTGCGTGTGCGTGTGCGTGTGCGATTAGCAGATTTGCACAGCGGTGGCTTCTTTTGACTTTACCAAACATCAATGGCTTGCTCATCTACTCTGCATCCATTGGAATACCTCTCTAACTCTTAACCTAATTTTATGCTCTTGCCTGAGACCCAGATGGCTAAGAATTCATCCTTTAACTCGGTTTAATATATCCCACTATAACTTATTTTTTAAAATTTCCGTTTGAAGGGTGGAGTGTGTGCCTATGTAAATATAAAAATTCCTATAACACGTCTCGAGAATCTCGAAATCCTAACTTCGATGTTCTGTGGCTTAAAATCTTTCTTCTTCCTTACTTAAATATTCTTAGGCTTCTGCATTACTGTTTCCTAACAGAACAAAATTCAGCCTTTTTGATTACCTTCAACTTCTTCACGAGACTGTTATAATCTTTCATCCAAATACTGAGGTCCCTCTATTTAGGGGAACATTTCAATGTACACACAAAACTGAATTGTTGGGTTCTTCTCGTACTGATTTAGTTGGGAGGAAAGGCGATCGAATTTAGTATCTCAACGATCTGGAAGCCAATGATTAAACTAACCTACACACATTCCGGTCTTCCCAACCGATTCCTTGAACCACACTTGAACACTATGTTTACACTAGTCTTCTCTCTATAATTACCACTTCCTCCTATCGGTAAATTGACCACAACCTTTATCACTTATTTTAATACTTTTTCTCTAACGATCTCCATTGCCTATGCGGTTTTTTCTGGCACTTTGATCGGGCCGATTTTGGGGCATTGCGTTGCTTCTACGATAACTATAATTGAAGTGACTGCTTTGACTCTTAGGACGCTTCAGATTCTGCCGATAAGTGGGACTGTAATTGGGTCATGGGATGAGCAGGTATCCTTTTGGACTAAATCTTGTCCTCCTCAAAATACATGGTTTCGATCGTGCTTGTTCCCCTCGGCTTCAGGCTAGAGACAATGCTATCGGGTGTGGGAAAATTGCCTCGTTCTCCTATCCTCGCAATTTTCATTCAGAGCTAGAAATCGTGTTGCAGGGATCCTCTTCGACGAGCAAAAAGGGCCCGGGGTGGACTTCAATTAAAGAAACGAAAATGCGCCTAACTCCTTGCGTTTGTCCATCTGAAAATCTTCATGGCCTCTTTGACAAAAACATCTCCTACAACTTCTGTTAAATCATCCTTTCCTTCTCTTATTCGCTCTGATGATTCTGTTTGTTAATATCCAACCTGAAAAGGCCAATTCATCTTCTTTGGCCTCCACTATTTTCCTCTAACTCACCTGGACGAATTCGGGTATTCTCTTCCCTCCTCTTCTTCTCATAGGTGTCTATCATTTAACCTTCATTTCATTTGAATCGGGTTGCATGAGCTCACTGAAGATCCTATGAAAGTTAGGAAGGCGGGTGGCCCGGATTGCATTCCTCTCCGAGTTTTGAGGAAAGTGAGCTTTCCGTGCTACCCCACCCCTCGTTCAACATAATTCTTATGCCTCATACTAGACTTTCTTCAGTGTTGGAAAGCGAGCATATGTCCACCTATTCCGAAAATGATGCTGCTCTGATCTTTCTAACTATCGCCCTATAGACTCTCACTTGTATTCTTTCTAAGTTCTTTGAAACCCTTCTCAAACTTCACTTCTTAGATCATCTGGAATTCATATTCCCTTCTTTCTGATAATCAGTACGGCTTCGGTGCTCGAGATTACTGGCGATATATTTCCTAATTAACAGATTTAATGGCTTTCCGCCCTTAAGGAACTACGGGAAGACTTGTGTGGTGGCCCTTGACATATCCAAAGCATTTGACCGGGTATGGCCCGCGTCACTGCTCTCCAAGCTCCCTACCTTTGGGTCCTTCTTATCTTTGCTTACTTATGTCTAGCTTTCTTTCTAATAGATCCATATTCGGCTGTTGCTGATATTGCGAATTCTTCTTCACTTTCAATAGTGGTGTTCCTCAAGGTGTATGTTTATCTCTACTTTTATTACTACTCTTATCATCATATGATCTTCTCACTGACATTAACTCTATCTCACTCATATTCGATGATGACCCTCATCTTCAACTCTATCATTCTGCTCCCTCTTTACTTCTAGAATTGCCTCTCGTCTTAATCTTCCGATTTTAATTCCGTCTGATCTGGATAGATTTCAGGGTTGGGTCCGTCACAAGCTTTGTGAATTTTAAGTTCTGTTAATAATCTCCACTTCTACAAATTCCTCTCAAAGACTCCCCCCCATTTCTTTTTCTTTCGATGATTCTCCTCTGCCACTCTTATTAACAATATAAACATCCTTGGCCTTAACAAAACAAAAAAAAGTTTTTGAAAACCTCAAATCACAGTTGTTGCTAGGGCGGCCTCAAGAAAACTGGGAGTTCTGTTTAGAGTGCGAGACTTTTTTTTTCTCTTCTCAGTTTCACCAACTACGCATGCGTTTCATCCGCCCTTGTATGGATTATGGTTCTCATATCTGTGGGAGGGTCCAAGGTCCTGTTTCATCCGGCTTTTGGATAGGGTCGAGTCAAAGGCCAAAAGACGTTATAAACTGGTCCTGTATCTTTCTAGTTCACTTGAAGCCTTTATAATTTGCGGCGCGATGTTGTGTTTTTATCTCTTTCTATAGTACTCGTTAGAGGCAAGTGCTCGAGGGACTATACACTCGCGTACCACCACCTTCTATTACGACGCCCTCGTAGCACAGGGGGTGCTGTGTCGGCACTTGAGTTTTGTGTTGATGTTAGTACTTCCAGACTGGTTTCGCTGCGTGTGGCCTTCTTTTTTCATGCACCTCTCTGTCTGTGCAATTCTCTTCATCACTCTATGTTTCTTCCACAATTAAATTTCCCTCTTTAAATATTTCGTCTAAGCTCACGTGAGTAATTTGAGTATGGTGTGAATTGTGTGGGACTTTCAACACCCACACCTTGAATAGGGTTCTGCCGTGAGCGGCGGTGACAACTGTAAAAAAAAATAAATAAATACAAAGGTTCTAATAAGTGAATCCTTAAGCTAGCTGAACCCACAAGAATGAGCACCTCCGACGGTGAACATAATCCGAGGAGCTTGCTTCGCTGACAGAAAAAAAAAAAAAAAAAAAAAAAAAAAAGAGACAGAAGTGGAAGCCGCCTTATCTGCAACCCCTGGCAACAGCACTATAGTGACGATGGTGGCTTTTCAGGAAATAAACCTACTGAAGTGAGATTTGGGATATGTTTAGACTTTGATATAGTTCATGGCCGAAATTGATTGACATCTCATATTCACCTTCAAAGGAATCACACCAAGAAACCTCATCGTAAAAACTGAAGAGACAGTCATCAAGGAGGAAAGATAATTCAAATTTGCAGTCTGTGAAAGAGGAGATGAGGCTATACGAAACATGAGATGCTGCTACAGAAGAGAATTCCTTTCAATGCGATGGATGAAAATGGGCAAGGTTTTATTTTACAGTGCTTGCAGGCAATATTATCAAGCCCTCCTTATCAGTCTAGAGAGAGCGTATTTATAGTGTAGGTTAGGTATTGGAAATGTAAACACCCAAAAAGGAACAGTCTCTTGCAGATACTAGTGAAAAGCTTAACTGTTTTTGCATCACAATTTGTGAATTTTTTGAATTTGAGTATTGAATGATTATCTTTAATTATTATTTTGTCATGTTTGAGTAATAGCGTTTTTTTATTTTAACTTTTTCGGCTGATTTAATTATTGTTTTTCTTTCATTATTTTTTTATTCTTTATATTGATAGCTAGTTAAAGATCTCTGTAAAATTGTAATCAGTTAAAACATAAAAAGCTGTAGCTACACTTTGTTTAAACTAATTGAAATGGAAATGGAATATTTTTTAAATAACCACAAACATAAAAAGTTATTAATATTATAATTGCAATTATATTCCTTAGGTACTTTTTAATTTAAAAAATAAATATACTTGGGCACAACCAAATAGGAAATATAAAATGAAAAGTATTTGTTTTGTACAGGGAATGCATCTTAGATTGCCTAGCAGTGAAAATGTTCTATCTTATTAACTGTAGTATTTATTATACTTATAAAGTATCGGTAATCGGTATCGGTATCGGTTCGACACCTAAAAATAGAGTTCGGATCGGTATCGGCCTCTTTTCTGGTATCGGTTCATCCCTAATGAGATATGATTTATAGTAATATATATATATTAATATATATATATATATTAATAATATATATATATAATATATATTATATATATATATATATATATATATAATGCTGAAAACAAATATATTTTTTAAACCGTTTGTTAATAAAAACTATTTTAATATCAATTTAAACAATAGTGGAAAAATAAGAAATGATATAAAATGAAATATTTAAATACCTCACAAAAGCTTCCTACACAAGAGGATAACTAATTAAAAGTTTGAAGGGTTCAAGAAGGGGGGAAGAGATTCTGGATCTTTTTCCTTATCCCCCTCCCCCTTGCTTTTTGCCATTCAAGTGTAGAAAGTGATAGGTTAGGAGGGATGAGGGAACCTTTCAAGTGTTTATGGTTACCTCCAATATATATATATATATATAATATATATATATATATATATTATATATATATAATTTATATATATATATATATATATAATATAATATAT
>JABUQX010016900.1:45000-47500 GCA_015478945.1 Trachelipus rathkii | reverse complement strand
AAAAATATCAAAAATTAAAAAAATTGATTTTTTGAACTTTTTTATTTTTTTTTATATATATATATATATATATATATATATATATATATATATATATATATATATATATATATATATATATATATATATATATATATATATATATATATATATATATATATATATATATATATATATATATATATAATATATATATGCTATTCTGTAGTATCTTTCACAGAAATGGTATTTTTATGCAAAATTTGAAATTTAGAATTTGTGTATTTTTTTTTTTAACTAATAAGCATAAAGATAAAGTTACCAGTCGCTTCAAACGGTTGTAATACGAAGCTAATTAAAGAAATATTAAAGTTTAAATCTATGTAAACTAACGTAACTAAACATAACCTTACTTAATGTATCATAACCTCACTTAATGTAATTTATTTTTTACATTTATAATTTCTTTCACTTTGCATCACTAAAGAAAATACGCATCTGGCACAATGAGCGTTTATAGACTTGTAACTCCGATAATGTACAGGAAAAAATAAAAAGTAACCAAATTTTTTTCTCCCGCAAAGCAATTTACAGGAGAAAGACCCTACCGAATGTCCATGTATATATATATATATATATATATATATATATATATATATATATATATATATATATATATATATATATATATATATATATATATATATATATATATATATATATATATATATATATTCTTTATACCTGCGCTGTATAGGTATTGATAAAAAAAAACATTTCTGAGCTATTCACTGGGATTGAACCTGGGCCCCTAGCAGATAAACGCATACGCGTTTATCTGCTAGGGCCCAGGTTCAATCCCAGCAGGGTGAATAGCTCAGAAAGGGGTACTTTTATCAATACCTATTGACACTGCGGTTAATGCAGTTACCTTATCAATAAAATATGATCCCCCGGTTTGCTGAGTATTTTTCACCTTGTGTGGTGCCCTGTTTGACCCTACGCCCGAGTGTGGACGGGAAGAGCGCGTGATGTCCTGTCTTGGTGGGTGATATATTCACCACAGGAAGAATTCTCGCGTTCTTCTTTTAGTCCATCGTGGCGTTGTGGTCAAACACATACGCGTTTATCTGCTAGGGCCCAGGTTCAATCCCAGCAGGGTGAATAGCTCAGAAAGGGGTACTTTTATCAATACCTATTGACACTGCGGTTAATGCAGTTACCTTATCAATATATATATATATATATATATATATATATATATATATACCGGAGAGTGATTTAGTCCGATATACTATATACCCTGCTATATATATATATATATATATATATATATATATATATATTTATTTCTTTGCTATTTTTAAAACTCCAAACATTTGCTAACAAAAGTAGGCGGAGTCTCGTTGTTAATGACAATATGAAGTATGTTTCATGCCTTAAGCTTTCTTTTTCGTCACGCTTTCAACAAACATGTTGTTGGCATAACTTCTAATAATATTATTGTGTCTTAAGGCAATGTTTATTTATACTCATTGATTACATTCACCTTATATATATGTAAAAACTTGAAAAATGTAAATATAAACCATAGTTTTTCCTTCAATCAGAGTATTAAGTAATTCCTTCGTACTATATTTATCTAACATGTGTTATATACTTGTCTTTAACCTGACTTTCCGGTGGATTAAGGGGAGGTTCAGAGAAATGTTAATTGATCAGTAATAAAAAATTTGTAAAAACTTGAAAAATTTGTAAAAACTTGAAAAATGTAAATATAAACCACAGTTTTTACCTTCAAATCAGAGTATTAAGTAATTCCTTCGTACTATAATTATTTGACATGTGTTCTACTGTTCTTTAACTTGACTTTCCGGTGTTTTAAGGGGAGGTTCAGAGATCGTTAATTGATCAGTAATAAAAAAAAATGCTAATATTATAAAAAGTATTCACTTTCAAAGCTGATTTTTTTTGTTAACCCACTACAGCATGTTGTTGCAAATATGATAAACTATATAATTAATTATTTGCAATTATCAACAAATAATTATTTGTTGATAATTGCAAATAATTAATTATAGTTTATCACATTTGCAATATGAATATGATAATATACAATAATAATAAGAATAATAATAATAATAATAATATAATAATAATAATTAATTAATTAATAATAATAATAATAATAATAATATATAATATATAATAATAATAATAATAATAATCATAATAATTCAATAATAAATCATAATCATAATAATGTGAAGACAGAACGTATGTTTTTACGATCTGATGTAGAGTAAAATAATAATAATAATAATAATAATAATAATAATAATAATAATAATAATAATAATAATAATAATAATAATAATAATAATAATAATAATAATAATAATAATAATAATAATAATAATAATAATAATAATGAATAATAATTATAATAATAATAATAATAATAATTATTAATAAAATAATATATAATATATAATATATAGTATGTATATAAGTATATATA
>JABUQX010016900.1:0-35000 GCA_015478945.1 Trachelipus rathkii | reverse complement strand
GTCGCCTGCCTAAGAGGGTAGGCGAAGGGATACTTACTAAATCTGTCAATAAAAACAAGCAGATAATTGAACCCCATACTATACGGAAACTTACATAAATCCACATGGAGAGTGTCAAACTTCTCCGAGACTCCTAAATCTGGCCAAATTCTGGAATACCTAATCTACACTCTTCATTTTTTACAGACATCACAACCTGTATAAAATTTTTTACCTCTACTATGCATAAATCTGAAGGCAAAATCCGCTTTTCAGAATAATCAAAGTCCGTTTAATTCCCAAATGATTTGTATTATGTATTTTCTCTATGACATCATCCACCAGATTTTCCGGTACTAATACTCTAGCTGTGCCCGTAGAGATATCAACCGCCAAAGACAGCTCTTCGCCCCGATGGATGAATTCCTTGTAGCAGGCCTTCAATCCACTAGTTTTCAGCCCCTTTATTAGGTCCCTTATATAACCATCAGTCTCCTGTTCTATAGCTATTTCCTTGAAATCTACTCCATCCTGAATTTTCTTCATCATTCCATTTAACCCTTTTTTACTGTAAGTTATAGTATTTATTACAAAATTCTCAAAGTCCAACTGCAACTCCTCATTCGTAGCCATGTTTACACTACTACTTACTTACTACTTACTACTACTTTACTATACTATCGCATTTACTACTACTACTACTATCTCTTCAATATTTTCATTCTTATGAACATTATTAATTTCATTATTTTCATAAAATTAATATTGCCAATTATTATTATTATTATTATTATTATTATTATTATTTATTTCATTATTATTACCGCTTTGTTATTATTTTATTATTATCATTATATTATTATATTATTATGATTATATTTATTATTATTATTATTATTATTAATTGATTATTATTATTTCATTATTATTACCGCTTTTGTTATTATTATTATTATATCATTATTATTATTATTTTATTATTATTATTATTATTATATTGATTATTATTATTATTATATTATTATTTATTTATTATATTCATTTTATTATTATTATTATTATTTCCATTATTATTACCGCTTTTATTTATTATTTTATTTCATTATTATTATTATTATTATATTATATATATTATTATTATTAATACTCCAGTAAGTCTTTTTCTTTTAACGTTGCGATTTAAAAGGCTCAACCCTTCCACTACGGAATTCAGAGAATTCCAATCCACTAAACTCCGTCCTCCAGTTGATAACTCCGGGTTTCTATGGTATTCTTTTGCCACGCCCACTCCCCTTTCTATACCAAGCCATTCTGCAATTGCAACCCCAGCCTCTAGAGTTTATCTCTTACGTGTAGCCAATTCTGTTTAAAATTATCGCCAATTTATTTTTAGCCTTCGAGACCAATTTAAATTCAACGTCAAAATTTGCAATGGCATTCAATAAATTTACCTCTCGAATATTATGAATTTTTTCGGCACTCTTTTTCATATAAGCTGTGATTAACCCACTGTTGCTAGTACAGACAGTGATTCTCTTATTGGCAATTAAGTAAGCATATTTTTGTAAGCTGTTATTGACGCATAATAATTCCTTAACTAATTGTGGTAGTGCCACTTCCACCTCAGAAAGTATAGTACTGTAAAGCGCGAAAATCTTTGTTTGATTATCTTCTTCTCCCATCAGCGCACTAGCTATAGTGAGTTCGCTTACCTTCGTGTATACTAGTAACTCAGTTCCTTCATCAGGGAACGACAACAGGGTGGCACTCACCATTGCTGCTTTAGCTTCTAGAAACGCTCGCTCGGCTTCTACCCCCCAGGAAATCCTTTTATTGGAGGCGGGTTTTCCTTTCAACATTTTCGTTAGGGGTTGCAACAATTGAGCCGCCCCTACTATATTGATTCGGCAGAAGTTATATAGACCGAGGAAAGCCCTAAGTTGTTTGATGGTTGTTGGCCTTGCAACATTCACCACTGCATCGATTTTCTCCTTACTAGGCTTAACCCCCTTCTCGCTAACATTGAAACCTAGAAAGTCCGTTTCTTCGACTGCAAGTACACATTTTTCTGGGTTCAGATAAATTTTCATATATTTCAATCTCTCCAAAACTTTCTCCAACATTGCAACATGCTCTTCAAGAGTCGAACTGGCAATTAAGATGTCATCTAAATAAACAAAAACGTTCCTTAAATCTCCAAACAAGATTGACATAAAGCGCTGGAAGGCACTAGAAGAACACTTATGTCCTTGTATTAAATAGTTAAAACTGTAATTACCAAATGGACAAGTAATAGTGAAATATTTCTTTGTTTCCTCGCTGACTGGCACGTTATAGTAAGCTTGCCGAACGTCTAGCTTTGTTAATAACTTGCAATGCTGCAATTGCAATATAATATCCTTAATCTTGGGTAGGGTAAAATTGTCAGAGGTTGATCTTTGGTTTAATAACCTCAGATCAACGACCAAACGAACCCTTCCGTCCGACTTTGGCAAAAAGCTAGTTGGAAAACCCCAATTGCTTCTCCCTCGCGAAATGACCCCCGCGTCCAATAATTTATTGATTTCCTCCCTTGCTTTCTCAAAAAGATGTGGAGCTATGGTTCTACTCCTCAATTGTATCGGCGACCATTTAACAGTCACATGGTCATGGTGAGTTTGCCGCTAACTCGCATAAAATCTCTTCTTTTAAAGGACATTCTTCTCTCTCCCCTCCCCCTCATCAACAGTGCAATCTTCAACCCCCTTCCCAAATAGTACAATCCTTACCCCCCCCTCCCCCCTCCCCTATAGTTTCGTTAGCGTCGGATTGTGAGCGAGCAGTAAAATCGTCCTCACAGCTGTTAAAATAAGCCACGCCTCCCTTTTTTTTGTACTTTGTACAGATAAAGCGCCATCTTTTGAGCTGATCATTCTTTAAATCTAAATTAGGTGCTTTATAAGGATTTAAGAATAATACTTGGTACTTCCTAATTAAATTATTAACTAATTCGTATTCGCAAAGCGGTATATTTAAAGAGACAGCGGCCAGAGGGAATATAGAATTTCGTACATGCTCCGAAAAATCAAAAGCCTATTACTAAGAGAAATACTACGTTTCGTGCTGGGATCTAATAAATAATGACACCTAAAGTCTATAATGAACCCGTGTTCTTTGAGAAAAGGCATGCCGAGAACATTAAATTTGATATCTGCCGCATAGGCATGTACATTGTAAAGTCTGTCTAACCCCAAATCGATTTTGATTACCCTTTTATCATAAATGTTCATGCAGCCCCCATTTGCGGCCCTGGCACTGCCAATCGGGGCCCCCTCCTTATCTAATTCAGAAGCACTCATAAGGTTGAGGCAACTCCCACAATCTAGTAAATAGGATTCATTGCTAGTCTTATCCGAGATGTAATATAGTTTATCAAAAATTATATCTCTAACAGCTGCAACGATTTCAGTAGAGTTGCCAGAAACTTCCATCACAGCATTATCAGACAAGTCACATGCATTATTTCTTAAAATTAATGATCCCTCATGCTTATCGGAAGAAGAAGAACCTCCTTCATTTCTAAAACTAATACAATTCATTTTCAGAAAGGGAATTTCGCCCCTTTCATTAATTACAAATTCATTTTTATCATTATTTTTATCAATAAGTATAGATTCACAAGTCAGAATCGCCTCCATTCCCGCCTCCTCCCCAGTGACTGGGGTAGGGGGATAGGTTGACTCCGTCGGTGGAGGCAGCGACTCATTCACAAAGTTATTGTTTTCAAAAGTCACAGCGTTATTATTTCCAATACAATTATAAGAATTTACAAAACCGTTATTGCCATCACTACGACTATCATTCCTAGTTCTACAATCATTATTATTATTATTGCTATTATTGTTATTAACCTCATCATGCGTTGAGTTACAATTTAAAATTGAAGATGACTCTGCTCCTACTGACTCAGCGACAAGCGACTTCTGTGGGGGAGGGGGTGAATCACTAGGAATCCCCCTCTGCCCTTGATCATCCTTACAAGTGATATTTCTACTCCATTTAAATCTATTGACATAATTAACATTTCCATCATACCCACGATTAATATAATTACAATTATTACTAAAATACCTATTACTATTATGGCCATTAAGATTAGCATGCTCATTATTATTATAGAAATTATTATAACCGACACGTGCATTATTATTATAATTATTATTGTTACAACTAATATTTTCGTTACCATAGCAATTATTATTATAAAAATCGTCAATACTATGGTTACTGTAATTTCTATTATTATAATTACGACTATAATTTCTACTGTTATTATGATTATTGTTATAATAACCGTTCTTCTACTAGAGTTAAAATTAAATTTCCCCGCCCAAAATGATTATATTCAACAAAAGTTACAGCTTACAACAATCACAAAAGTTTCTACTCACAAAAACGTCGTTCCCCCCCATCTGCCCGGGAGTCGCCTCACGACCAAGCCTTTCCATTTTTGAAATATGACGTCTGTTGTGGGTGGAGAGTTGCGGGGGTATTGCGATTATCAAGGTGTACACTTGGACAATCATCGAACCCTCACATGCGTAATGAATGGTTGACAAAGAATTTCCTATGGAACCTACAAAGGCCTTGCTGTACTATGGCCCAGCTGAACGTTGTATATAAGTTTGATCGTTCTGAAATGCCTTCCTCTTGAATTTTATCATTATTGGGTGGGGAGTTCTTCGCAATCTCTGACACAGCGTGCTTCGCAGCTCTATACGCTCTTGGCAGGACTTTCGATTATCTTCGCCGACTTTTCATGACGAGATATTCAGGTCGACTTATCTCCTCTCTGTACTGAAGTCTCTCTGTTGAGTGAATTGGTGACTTTTCTCTTCTGCTGGTCGCATGGCGTTCACAGATTGCCATTCGTTTCCCCCCAACCGCGGGGGATTGGCGCAGCACCGTTGAGGGAGAAAAATTTGTTGACAAATGTCTCGGCATATTTCAATTAATTCTCAAAATCATGGTTTTCTCCTGTTGTCATGCAGGGAAGCATCTGTAATTGCTTACGGCAATCGTAAGAAAAGGATTCTCTAATAATTTACATCGTTGTCGTTATCGAATCTAAAGTGGATAATCAAGCATTTCTTTTATTCTAACTGCCATAATCGGATGTGTAGCCTCCCCTCCCTGAGCCTGATGCAAACTTCTTCTATCTGAGTTCTTAGCGATGGTGCATAAAGTTTTTCTATTACCTTGACTAGTTTAGTATAACAATCGTCCTTTAAGGGAAGTTTCAACGAATTTGTAATCTTGCTTGGTAATTTTGATGCCAAAAGCCTTACCCTCTCCCTTTGATCGATGATTTCATTAAGGTTAAAGATCATTGTCGTTTGCCGAATCCACTCTAAGGCATTGAATTCATTGAAGGGGGGAATGGCATTGAGCGGGAGATTCTTCTTTCTTCTTTTTCTCCCTAAGAGAGTGGGGGAAGGATGACTCTTCACCAGGTTTGTTGCTTCATACCCTTCTTGAGTTTCATTTTCCGAGTCTGTTTCGTATTGTGATGCGTCATCTTCTTCATTTACCCCCTCGATAGGAGGGGCTTCTGGGGGAGTGTGATGGGGTCTTGATGATTGAGACCGAGTCACAATAGCTACGTTGCTTCTCTTCGGTTGGACTCTGAGCGACTTTCTTTTTAGACTCGGCATTCTTAATCCGTTTTTTTTTTTTCTTTTTTTTTCTTTGTTATTGTTTAGGGAAGGTCTCCTGTTTGGCTGTGATAGGGTTTCTTATTACCTGGTTTTTCGGGAATTTGAACTGTTTTATTTTATTTGTATGTTTTTTGTGTGTGTTTGTGTTTTGATCGGCACTTTTTTTTTACTGATTAGAATTTTGTTTATTAGGATTTTGCGTTTGTTTTCACTTCACTGTCTTAATTAGGCACTGTTTGAATTAATTCACTGTTTGACACTCTTCACATCAGTTAGGTATGGGTGTTCAAGGTTACTAATGGGGTCACCATTCTTTGTAATAACCCTTTGACGAGTTAATACAAAGATAAATTACTTTTTATTTTTATTTTTAAGACTAATTAAATCAGGTGGTAAATAATGGTATCAATATTAACAGTTAACACAATGGGTCAGTTCACAGTCATTAATAATATTGGTGAAGGTTAATATCATAATTTTTATATTCAAACACAATTTCCGGCCTTTAACAAGCCGACACACAATGCGACTTCTCTTCTTGTATCTTGAAGCCAGACTGCCTTCCTTCCCTCGAAATGCCAGACATTTCGCGGGCAGCATTGCAGCGACTCACTCTCACAAAATAGTGCCATACGAAAGGTTGTTAAATATTTTCCATATATAATAAAATTAATAGTAAAATTTGATATACAGAGCAACTATGAGAGGTGTACATAATTATTGTGAGGGCAAGAGAAATTCTGCCTTCACATATATATATATATATATATATATATATATATATATATATATATATATATATATATATATATATATATATATATATATATATATATAATGTAACTATGTGTGTGTACAACTCTTTCTCTTGAGTTGGTATACAGGGAGTGTTATCTCCTGAATTAACATGAGCTGTGCGAAGTCCGCCCTCTGAAAGGTTACCTACCTTCCCGAGAGGAACAAGGCATGTCTTTGGTGTGACATCGACCTCCGGGCAGACCCTTCCGCCTCAGCCACTCGCCGAGGTCACACTGGAATTTTTAACGACTACACATTGTATATACATAAGTCTAATGCATTAACTGCATCATTATTTGTACATATATAATGTCCCTAAGTGGGTTTGAACCCTTACCCTCGAGTTGGTAAACCAGGAGTGTTACCTCCTGAACACGATGAGCTAGAAGGAAGTCCGTCACTTTCCTCTGAAAGGTGACTTGCCTTCCCAAGAGGCACAAGGCCTGTCTTTGGTGTGACATCGACCTCCGGCAGACCTCCCCGCTCACACTCGGGTCAGGGGTCACACTGGGTAATTTTTAACCGGGACTACAAATTGTATACACAAGTCTAATGCATTAACCGCATCATCATTTGTACATATATAATGTTCCTAAGTGAGTTTGAACCCTTACCCTTGAGTTGGTAAATCAGGAGTGTTACCTCCTGACCACGATGAGCTAAAAGAAAGTCCGTCACTTTCCTCTGAAAGGTTACCTGCCTTCCCAAGAGGAACAAGATATGTTTGGTGTGACAAAGGTATAAAGGGGCGGTAAGGCTGAGCTTTCTTTTCGACTTGAATCATATTCTTCTACTACTTTTCTGTTTCCGGTGCTCAAGAAGTGGCTGACCATTTTTTCAGAAGATTGTTTATCATTTAAAGTAACTCCATAGTATTTACCATGGTAATTCTAACTATTTAAAAGGAAATATATATTTTTATTATTCAGAATTTTAGCAATGCAAAATTTTATACATTTAAATTAATTTCATTTGAAATCTGGGTTGGAGGAGCTACAAAATTTTCAACTTTATTTCTTTCGGTAATTTTTGGAATATTAAATACATAATATAATATATATTCTTTACACACTCATCCTCCGGGAACATCTTACTAACCACCATTTATCCTTATATCATATACACATACTTAACGTCCATACCTCTCTTCTAGACATCCCTACTACTTATATCCCTATGTGTGGAGGAGAAAGAATTGCCTACATCGCATGTCCTGCGTGTCGTAGAAGGTGACTTAAGGACGGTGGTAGCTGGTTACGCCCACTACCAACAGAGAGATCTCTCTTTGTGAGAATGCTAATGCAGTCCTCGGGGAAGGTCGTGATCGCCGTAAAACGGCCTTCATCTCTTCTGGCGAAACAATGAACTGGTATGGTACATGGTGTCAGAGAGTCAAATGTTAAAGAGGAGAGAGGTGTGGATGTATTTAGAAAAGGGCAAATTTGACTGCCTCACTGTGATCAACAAAGACTGTGAAAATGAGTGGTGTGTGGTGAAATGTGTGTATGTGCTGGAGTGGAAAGGAATGAGAGGTGGGAGAGAAGAGCTTTCATGATCTGATGGAGTGCAATTTGTGGTACAGAGCTACAGTAGACTTTGTGTATGAGTACTAGAATTCAATGGTTGAATTTAAGTTTCAAGTCAAGGTATGTGTGGTTGTGACGTATGGTCCAACTGAGGGAAATGTTGAAGAGAGTACAGATTTTCTGGGATAATCTGAATGATGCTTTGATGGGGTGAGTAGGAGCTTCAGACTGATAGAGTTGGGGGACCTGAATGGTTGATAGGCAAAAAAGGGATGGTATAACAGTGTTTTGGGGTGTCGGGAGAAAATGAGAATGACAGGAAAGTCATTGATTTCTGTGAGGAGAGAGGTATGTGTAAATAATACTTTTCTTAAACACAAGAGTATCCATAAGTGGCACTAGAGTTGGTGTAGGTAGAGATGGTATCGTAAAGTGAAAAGTATGATTGATTTTGTATGGTGAAGAAGAAGTATATGCTGGATGTTAAATCAGTGAGGGGATTAGAATGGGATTATTCGGATCATTATTGTTTTATGTAAAATTAGAGTTAGTGGGGAATTGGATGGAGAGGAAGGTGATAAGGAAGGAAGTGGGGTAGAATTAAGAGTGACAGTTAAGTGAACAAGGTAAATAAGGATAAGTATGTAAGAGCAATCGTGCAAATCAGTTGAATGTGAACAAGCTGAAACTGAACAAATCTGTAGGGCAAAATGAAGGAAGCAATTGTTAGCAGGCAAAGGAAGTATGTGGATGTGCTAAAGTAGGAAGTGGGTGAACACAACAGTGGTGGAATGAAGTGATGCAAGCGGTTAAAAGTAAAAAGAAGCGTGTTTAAATGTACTAAAAGCCAATAATAAGTTTCAAAAATAAAAAGATGTTTGGAATTATAAGGAGGAAAGAAATACTAAAGTATACGAGGGAAAAATGAGGTAAATGAATGGTTTGGAAGGAGGATGAATGGGAATTTTAGAAGGAATAGGAAGCTCTCAGGCTGAAGCGCAAAAGGTTAAGAGAGAATGAGAGTAAGGGGAACCTGTTTGCTTAGAATAATGAATAGGGATGGAAGTTTTTGTAACTGGGATGAAAATTCTGGATGAGGGGAGTGGAAAGGACACACTTCGAAAATCTGTATAATATTAACAGTAGTGAAGAGGTGTGAAAGTGAATGTGTGTGGGTTTGATGTGGCGCAAGAAGGAATAGGTATTGGGGAAGGAGGTCATTAGCAAGGAGGAGGTAATGGGTAGAGGAGAAAGAAGAATGGTAAATCTGCAGGTATAGACAAAATTACTAGTGAAATGATCAAGAACGAGGCGAGATGGTGATTACTGGATTTGAAGCCAGTACAAAGCGTTATAGAGGGTATAGTTCCAAGGATTGGAGGAGAGTTGGTAAGAAAATTCTAATATAAGGGTAAGGGAGGAAAAGGGAACTGTAGAAATTATAGAAGAATAAGTATTGAGTGTTGTAGGGAAAGGTATATGCTGGTATTTTGGTCGAAAGAGTGTCGAGTGACTGAAGGAATGATTGGTGAAGAACAAGGTGTTTAGGGAGTGGTAGAGATGTGACCAAATTACATTGAAAAACAAATTATCAGGAAATGAGGAAGAAGAATAACAGCTTAGGTTTTATGATCTGCAACAGGCGTATGATGGGATTAATAGGGAAGCTTTATAGCAGGTGTTAGGGATATATGGTGTTGGTGATAGGCTTCTGAATGGAATCAAAAAGTATGTATGACGATAGTGAAGCGTGTAAGAATAAATGGTGTCAAATGGTGATTGGTTTAGGATTAATAGTGAGTAAGACAGGGCTGTGTTATGTCTCCTTGGTTATTCAATTTAAAAGGTGATGTCAGGAAAGAAATTCGAGGTGGTATTTGGCAGGTAATGGTAAGAATGGTGGAGAATGGAGATGAGTGAAAGTGCCCTACCTATTATATGATGATTTGGTTCTATGTGGTAAAATCAGCGAGAGTTTAGCAGGATTGTAGTAGATTTGCAGGGTGTAAAAGGAGGGGCTTCAAAAAGTAACTGTGGATAAGAGGAAAGTGGTGGCCGTACAGTGACACCTCAGTGTGAAGGCGTTAGATGGTGAGCAGCTGGAACAAGTGTCTGAGTCATTGTGCATATGGGATGAAAGGTGGGAAACGACTGATGCAGAGTTAGGAAAGTTAGGAAATGGGGCGCAGCGCACAGCAATCAAAACTCACAGGAAGGTGTAAAGGGACTAAGTCTTGAGGTATAGGCTTTATAAGAGGTATGCTGGTTACGCCCATATTGTATATAGTAGCAGATTATATCTGGAATAATAGCATAGATCTAAAGTTCAATGTTCAGATGTGGACAATCTTAGGTGTAAAAGTATGAGAAGAATTGATAAATAGAGGAATGAACGTATTAGAGGTGTGCGGGAAGAGCAAAAAATGAGAATAAATGAAAGTATGTTAGAGATGGTTTAATAATATGGAAAGATGAATCATAGTCGTGTTTGGTTAAGCGGATGATAGTGGCGAGTGTGTTGGTGAATCAATTGGGAGACCCAAGAAAAGTGGATTGAGTCAGTGTTTAATGTCATAAATGGGAGTAGCAGAAATGCAGCTCCAGAGGCGAGAAGAGGAAAGGTGCATAACAGGAGTGGATGGCGGGCAGGGTGGTGGTTGTGGCCCACCTGGGCCATAGATAAACCCTACATTGACGATCTACCTATAGTGAGGGTCCATCTGGTCCCATGAAGCTAGGTGGATTTTCTGATCAAGGTGTATTGGAGTCTCACTCACCTCAGTATTTAGAAAACAGGGTGGGCAGGCTGGGCTTTTTCTGACTTGTGTCATGTTCTTCTACTGCTTTTCTTCCTGATGCCCGTCGCGCACCTTACCCCATCTTCTTAAATATAAGGAAGACAGTAGTTAAAGAAGATATATATATATATATATATATATATATATATATATATATATATATATATATATGGGTTATATATATAGATATGTAGAAGAGAGTATATATATATATATATATATATATATATATATATATATATATATATATATATATATATATATATATATATATATGAGTGTGTGTGTGTGTGTGTGTGTGTGTGTGTGTGTGTGTGTGAACTGTGTAACTAAGAAATTACTTCCATAAAATTTAAGGCACTAAAAATTATTTAAAAAAATATTCTAAACCCTGATTTAAATTATTGCACATTTTTGGCAGCTATAATTATGCTACCTACCTGTGTGTCATAATTAACAGTAATGCTTCCTGCGTGAATTCCATCAACAAAACCAATAAGACTACCTTGTGCAATCAAACGTGAACTAGACCACAACAACACTTTGGATCCGCGTAAAATCTGAATGAAAAAGCAGAGAGGAAAAACGTTATTCTACGCAATCTTAAATTTTTGTACACGCTAATGAAAGGGTAAAAATCACTAAAAAAAAAAAAAAAAATTATAATTAGCTTTGAATGCTAAAAGCAAATAAATATATCTTACTTCCATGGCAGCTTTATTGTAGAAATCTATCTGCTCATTAGTAACAGCCATTTTTTCTTTTGCCAAACGCTCAGGAACCACTGGGTCTTGAAGCATCCACAAGACGCGTGTAATATTCCCAAGGTTATTCAAGGTCTGTTTTAATATGTATAATAAACAATTTATCAAGCTCTTTGTAAGACAAACAAAAATTTAAAAATTTGGTAAAAAATCTATAACGTCAAAAACAAAGTAGACTTTCAGCATAAACAATTAGTGCTAAAAGTTTTAATGTTGAAAATATTTATACTCTGTGAATGACAACACTTAATACCAATACAAACATAGTCTGCTTTCAAACAGTTCCACGTCTGCCGGAAACCTAAACCCAATACAGTGATTTGAAAAATATATTACGTAATCTCGAGAATGTACAAATTTTCAGTTCGATTACTATAAGGCTAACTGGTTATACCGATGTACATTCATATTGTTTAACACAATGTTAAAACTGTGAATCACATGAATAATCTTACTGTGGAAAAACGAGTTAAGTTTTGTTTGTATTCCAAAAATCCTTGATTCGATCCATTGAAAGACTTAATAGAGTGTGTTGCACTTCCCATCACAATCAGCTTTGGTATTTGTTTATCTCCACTTTTAGCTTTCTGAAAGTATCGAAATATATTTTTAGAAATGGGATAAAAAAAGACAAGATGTAAAAAGTTTTTAAACTTGCCTGATTAAATCTCCTAAACTTTACAATATAATTTCTTATTCACAGGAGAGAAAGTGACGCCATATTAAAAGGATTATTATAAAATTAATTTGTTAGAATGTTTTTTTTTTTTTATTATTATTAGTTTAACTTATTATTTTTGTTTCTTTTAGGAAAAAACTTTAATATTATTTTTAAGTGAAATCCGTGACCTTGCAAATTATTTAGACTAATTTTTATTATCATAGTAAACATACTGAACAACATAGACAGAGCTAGCTTTTTATCGTCACGATTATATTAAAGAGGGTACCTCCTTTAATAAATTCTCACGTATAAATTGTATTAAATATTATTATTAAATATTTTTAATTATTGTTCGAACTTAAACTATATTAAAGTAACCTAAATTATTAAGAAGAACAGTACATCAACAAGGACTCCATCAATTTTTATTCAGGTGAGATTCTGTTACGTCATATCAGAGAATTTTATCTGAGATGATTTCTCACTGGGGGGTATAAAGGTTAGGGTAAAAGGTGGAGGCTTTCTTTTCGACTTGCGTCATGTTCTTCTTCTACTTTTCTGTTCCAGTGTATGCTAAGCACCTCACCCCCAATCTGGGGATAAGAGGAAGAAAATAATAATATATTAATAGTATATATAGTTATATATAAATAAAATATATATATATATATATATATATATATATATATATATATATATATATATATATATATTATATCGTGATATATATATATATATATATATATATATATATATAATATATATATATATATATATATATATATATATATATATATATATATATATATATATATACTTACTTTCCAGTTATTAAGCAAGTGAAGGAAACTTTGATCGAGGTATGGCCTCCAAAAGAAGTCAATATTGAGAAACAAGTTTGAGTCATTATAATTTATATCCGTGTGGGCCTTTGTGGGTTTCGGAGGGTGGTTGTTTGCGACCTGTTTCAATTTTTTTTACTTACAATTTCATTTAAAATTATTACAAGTTTATATACTGTTTAAAGTACCACAATATATAAAAATTTAATTTTTTTCAGTAATAAAATATAATTTTTTTTAACAATTTGTTATTAGAAATGAAAAAATAAATTTTAACTTTTATTTGTTACAACATTTAAGACTGAAGTAATTTTTTAGAAGGTGAAAGTCTCGCCTCACAGCAATTACATGTCAATAAATTTGTACTATGTTATATATATATATATATATATATATATATATATATATATATATATATATATTTTTATAATATTTATATATATATATATATATATATATATATATATATATATATATATATATATATATATATATATATATATATATATATATATATATATATATATATAATTTAATATTCTGTAGTAAACAATTATATCTTAGGAAGTTTATACCCCATGAAGAGAATTTAAACCCTACATATATGCATAATTTTAGTACGCAGAATACCATTTTTACTTTGATGTTATTGCAACAAATAATGTGGGAGTCCTCGAGGAACAAATACCATTTTGCCTACTAATATTATGCCTTTATGCAGGCTTTATATTCTCTCCCTGGATAGATGAACTTCCTAACAGAACTGTACATATTTTGACATTCTTAATTAAGTTAGTTTAAATTTTCCTTCACAATTCTATAGAAATAGAATAATGTGAAAGGAAAAAAAATTAATAAACAGTTTGTAAAGCAAACAGTATTTAACTACTCTTCAAATCATAAAATAACTAATATATTTAAATGATGCATTAATATACTGTAAGTTAAAAATGTTACTCCTAGACTTAAAATTATTCTTGCTGTGATAACTAAATAAAAAGTTATTATTAACTTAGTAATGAATTCCCGCATGAAAAAGGTTCTTTTAATCACCTGTTCATTTTAGTCAACATAAAAGCTAAGTTATTGGTTTAGTATAAATAAATATTGAACTATTTTGAAAATTGGCCACTAAAATTATTTGAAAATTCTCCTAAAATCAGCACTAGCTACTTGTTCAATATATATATATATATATATATATATATATATATATATATATATATATATATATATATATATATATATATATATATATATATATATATATATATATATATATATATATATATATATATATATATATATATATATATATATATATATATATATATATATATATATATATACAGGGTGTTTACGAAATAGGGGGACAAATTTTGAGGATATTATCTTTGTACCATTACAAGCGTTTTGTCTTAAATAAAGTTACCTGTAAAGTTCTTCATTTAGTATGTAAATGAGTTAGAAAGGTGCAAGGAGTATGATGTGAATATTGGTGTTTATGTTCCGTAGATGTGACGAGTTGGCTACGGAAACTCTGCAACGTAAAGTAGAAACCTATAGAACAGGGTATTACTGTCTGTCTCTAATATTGAACACTGCTATAGGTTGCTTGATAGGTACCTCCTTATTATATAGGCTGAATAATACTAGAATATTGTTGATAAATTCGGAGCAATAATTTGCCTCGGAACGGATACAAGATTTAATAATGTAATAATACAAATAATGCGAATCATAATAATACTCCTAATATTACTAATAACAATATTAATGCCTTAATAACAATAATTATTTGATAAGTAATATTACTATGATAATAGTAATAATACGAATAGGAACAGGAATAATAATAACAAAGAAGTATAATAAGAATAATAGCAATCACATAATAATAATAACAATAATAATAATAATAATAATAATAATAATATAATAATAATAATAATAATAATAATAATAATAATAATAAAAATAATACACAATAATAATAATAATACACACACACCATATTAAACACAAAAATAATAATACCTTTTTTTTTATAATATGAATAATACACACACACAGAAAGAATATGATAAAATAATAATAATAATAATAATAATAATAATAATAATAATAATAATAATAATAATAATAATAATAATAATAATAATAATAATAATAATAATAATAATAATAATAATAATAATCTTTTATAATAATAATAATAATAAAAATAATAATAATAATAATAATATGTAAATAATAATAATAATAATAATAATAATAATAATAATAATAATAATAATATTAATATTAATAATAATAATAATAATAATAATAATAATTATACGCCTATATGAACAACATTTCACCCACATCTACCCAACATAACCAACAATATTCACATCATACATCTTGCACCTTTCCTTTACCTACTAAATGAGGAACTTTACATGTAACTTTATTTAAGACAAAAACACTTGTAATGATACAAAGATAATATCCTCCAAATTTGTCCCCCTATTTCGTAAACACCCTGTATATATATATATATATATATATATATATATATAGTATATATATATATATATATATATATATATATATATATATATATATATATATATATATATATAATATATATATATATATATATATATATATATATATATATATATATATATATATATATATATATATATATATATATATATATATATTGCATTAATTGAAGCTCTTAATATTCACAATTTTAAAATACTACAAATTATAAACATACCTGATCAACAAAAGAATGGTAGAGTTGCCTAATTCTGGAATCTCCAACAAAAGCTATGGTGTTGGTCTCCTTAAGAAAGGCCACATACCTCATACATCGCCGAGTGTCTCTTCAATATATAAGTTAGCAGTCGTTAGTTGGAGTAAAATTGCGGCAAAATCAAAATTATATTTATTAAGAAAATTATTCCTTTAGCTTCAAAATCTACCTACCTAAATTTGCATTAGTTTATTACTTTTAATTTGCAGCAAGAAGATCCATGCAGTATTACATTTCATGAAAAGTGTTGTTAAAATTTTGTTAAATAAAATATCATTACTACACCTACCATAAATATCATACCAATTTATGTCGGTCTCATGAATTAAATATAAAAGTAAAATTCAATGCAAATACAAACTAGAGAGGAAGATATATATATGAAATGAAAAAATATATCAAAATACTAAATTACTGATACAGATTAAAAAAGATTTACCCAGCTTTCAATTTAAGAAACTCCAAAAAGAGACCACAATACCTGATTACATGGATGAATATCACATTTTTTTAAAAAAAAAAATTGGTTACTCAAAATTCAGTGAATATGAATAAAATAAAATCATAAGATACAATATATGCGACTATTAGTTAAGCATGAAGAGTGTTAGATGAGCAAAAATATAAGGTAAGCTTTCGAAGTAAGTAACAAGGTCAAACAATTCTCTAATGACTTGCCTAAAAAAAATAAAAAAAATTAATTGCTTGTGCTGGTACTGTCTCTGCACACGAAGGAGAGACAATACTGAGTTGGAAAACTAACATCAAGGACGACACCTATTCTATTCAAAACCAAAAAGATTGGATATGAAAAGTTTACATCTTAAAGAGCAAATACAGTTCCCGAAAAAAAGTAAATGATAAGAGAGGATACCGACAGAAGACTATAGTGGAATGAACACTATGTAAGGCAGAATAAAATATACATATCTGCTAACCAACAGTGAGTCACAGCCTACGAGGAGAAATTATATGTTGAGGAATATATATATGAACAGCAGAAAGAACATTTAACCTTCGCCATGATATAGCTGTGTGAATCAGATTTGTAAGGGAAATACGCAGATCAGTCAGGATCACTTCTCTGTGTCAACCCCGCCTACACGAAGAAATCTACCCCTCATGGCAGGAAACCTTGTCAAAGGAGATGGAAGTAATCAGTAGCAGAAAGACGACCTGTCTGCAAGATCTCCGAAAGGTATAGTCTGCTGGCTATCTTGAAAGTGATTGTTCTGTCATCTGCTTGTTCATTCCCTGGGATGGCCACGTGAAATGGAATTTGGCAAGACGTCATTCTCTTTGTATGAATGGAACAGACACAGGAACTTTTGAATAGAAACCAGAGGGTTTCTAATTGAATGATCTTTAAAGTGCATGGAGGGCTATTTTGAAATTAGAAAATGGTGTCCTTGTCCTAAGAATCAAGGCTAATAATCCTAGTAATTGCTAGAACGTTAATGAGGAAAGGGGGAAGATATGGGACAAAGTGCAGTCCGAAAAGACATCTGCTGCAACCAATCTTTCCTAACTCCTAATGCCATCTGTATAAACCTAAATCAATTCAGCATGAATTTAAAGGTGGGAAAGAAGAAATGAGGCTTTCAATACGGTTAGAGACGATGACATTGTGTACATCTTAAGGGAAGGATACACCCACAGTGTGTGTGTGTGTAAATCATCATCAATCTTATAGGAAGACTGAAATAAAATAAACATGGAGATCACCACCGGTGCAAACGGCCAGTAGATAGGTGAAGAAGTACCTTCCCAATAAGTGGACACATAGGAGTGGGCATTGGGGTTTGAAGGTGGAGATACAGGCAACACATAAGGTGCTCTTTCCATAAAGACAGAGGCATTACTTCAGTTTCCACCTCCATGCTCTCCTTCGAAGATATTCAAAAAGCCCAGGTTGTTGTCTATAGACCCTCATTTTGAACGGGGACGAGAAGGAGAAGATAAGATTGAGGTATCTCCATAGATAGCACCACCATAGTCCAACTGTGATTTCACCATTAATGTAAATGGTTGAAATAGGGTCATTCTATCTGCACCCTACGTTGTAAAAGGTCTAACGAGAGATGGCTAGTTTTAGATAGAGAATATGAGAAGGAAGTGAGACAGTCATCCAGGATCATTCCCAAAAGTCTAACCTAGGACCCGAAATGTGTGGTTGAACCAAGTGGCATGTTTGGTACTGCATTCACAGTAAGAAGGATTCCCTTCATGAGGATATATAAAAACAATAATAATAATAAATAATAATAAAATAATAATTAAATTAAATAAATAATTAAATAATAAATAATTAAATAATATATAATATAATAATAATAATATAATTAATAATAATAATAATAATGATAATAATAAATATTACTTCAACCACTGCTGGAAAAATGAGCCTTTAAAAGTTGCAAACTTGATTTAAGTAAAAAGAAATTGTCAAGAATATTGGCACTACTTTTTATTTTTAAGTTGTTTTTAATAATATAACTACTTGTGCTAATAATATATAAATAATTAATAATTAATTAAAAAATAATAAATAATAAATAAATAAGATATTTAATTAATAAATAATAATAAAAATAATAATAATAATAATAATAATAATAATAATAATAATAATAATAATAATAATAATAATAATAAAATAATTAAATAATAATAATAAAAACAATAATAATAATAATAATAATAATAATAATAATAATAATAATAATAAAAATAATAATAATTATAAATAATAATATAAATTTATATGATAATAAAATATAAACAATAATAATAATAATAATAATAATTATCATCTACATATAAAGCATGAAAAAGGTATACACTACCATCAGCTCCAATATAATAATTGCAAGAAACAAGGTTCTAAATCATAATACCTACATTTTTGAGTATGAGTGGATCATACATCCATAAGGCTGCCACACTAAGGAACCTTGAAATCTTCCATCTGACAACAGCCGCTGGCATGAATCTCCTCCTACAAATAAAAATCTCTCTAATTACATAATCTTGGTTGAAAAAACAATTACAAAGTTTATACATTTGACTTTGCCAAGAATGGTTGTATCTTATTCTCAATGTGATTAAGGTCATTCAAAGACAGATTAAAATGTTATAGGGATAAAAGTATGAGAATGTCATGTAGGTTATTATTAGTGATTTTTAAGTTACTTTTATATATATATATATATATAAATATATATATATATATATATATACTTAATTAAATAGATAAATTTTATATATATTAAATATAAATATATATATATATATATATTATATAATATATATATTATACTATATAATTATATATATTAATAAAATATATATATATTATATAATATATATATATAATATATATATATATATATATATTTTATATATATATAATATATATAAATATAATTAATATATATATAATATATATATAAAAATTAATATAATATATAATAATTATTAATAATATATTAATATTAAATATATATATATATATATATATATATATATATATATATATATATATATATATATTATAAAAAAAATTTTAACTTAAAAATAGTTAAATTTTATAAAGAATATCAATACTTAAGAGTACCAATTATCTAACTCACCATCATATATATGAAGAAATCCGTGATAGAATATAAAGAATATGACAAAATCTCTAGTTGCCAACACACTTTGGCGAATTTTAGAATTATGCATATAGATTTAATTCTTCAATAAAAAGACATAAGGTATAAATGTAAACAAAGAACTAAATAATACTTATTATTAAAAGAACCAGCCCTCAGGCTTGAACTTTACAATATAAATTTTTTTAATTCATTCTCTGGTACCCTTAACACAAAAATAATCTAGATATCAAAAGGATATTATATATAATATATATATATATATATATAATATAATTATAACATCGTATAACTCTAATAATCTAACAAGTTATACACCTAACATCTTACCACTATCTACCTAATATTGATCATTTAAATATATATTAATAATAATATAATATATATTATATTAAGTATATTCAATATATTAATAATATATAATATATATATATATATTAGTTATATATATAATTATAATATATATATAATATACTATATTACAGAATATTAAATATTTATTATAAAGATAATAATAATATATATTATATTTAATTATTCCAAGAATATATATTATTATTTTTTTTAATATTTATATAAAATAACAATAAAAAAAAGATCCTGCGCTATATACACATAACTTCAAATATTATATATATTTAATATATATATATTATATATATATATAGATATATATAATATTTTAGGAAGTATAATATAATATTAATATTATTATATATATTCTAAAGATTACTACCCATCAGACGCACCTGGACATGATAGGCACACAATTCTTTTCAAAACTCAAACGCATCCCCAACACTCCACATTGAGACATAAAATGCGTTTTCCTAACTCAACAACACACACACTCTCACCAGTTCTTATATTACAAACAAACCACCACAAACAAATCCACATGACACTATTAATCATGAAATTAACGACTTAAGACGCGTACAAAACAAACTACAAAAAACACAATTTTAAACAAACACTCTTCACCAGAAAAATAGGAACCAGAATTCAAACTCACTACCCAGAGCAACCACGTCAACGCATCATCTTTTGCAAACTAAGCGAAATTTACACCTAATGCATGCCTGGCTATAGTCGCAAGACCCTAAGACTACTCTCGCCACTCGTGAGAGCACTAGCTTATAGTACATATAGGCTATACAGGATGTACAACCCTAACTAATAACCACTATATCAAACACTCGCTCCACCGATGTACATCTAGAGTATCCCATGAAGAGAGTGAGGACCGATACTCCCCTTCTTCTGCATATCGTCTCTGAGTGAGGAGTGAGAGGAGGACGGACTAGAACATAGGAGCGGCATGAATACACATCACCTGGATGGGATCTCTGGCTACATCCACAGAGAGCGTCACGCGGAATTCACTCAGGTGCACTCTGCGTGAGAGTATGACTCGCATCAGCGTACGGTAACACACCACCACACATACACTAATTAATCAGAGGACTATCATATAGTGACGTAGAGATACACTCAATATAGTCACCTACAATTAACATTGCATTCACCCATCACTCCACCATATACGGTTACATCATACTTCTCATTACAATATAATCGTCACACTGATATAAGTTTATACACACCGTTATTATACACGTGTGAGAGGCGAGTGAGAGTATTCTCACACACCCCACATTATCGGCCTATATAATATACACTATTAGTCTATGATCATAGGAGAGTCTATATATGAGGGACTGTAGAGGAGTATTCATATGGCAGCTATTAGACACACTAGTACGTATATCTAATCCAAGTAATCTGGAGAGAGGGAGGAAAGAGATTCACACTTGAGAATCATTTCAACATAAGAGAGTATACTTATCCTTGCTCTGTGAATGCATGCAATCTGACTTATTATATATATTATCAGTGCATGATGTGATTCGCGAGGACAGGAGAGACTAATTTCGCGGAGAGGTGCGAGCTAGAGCTGAGGGCATATATCAGAGAGCTCTGTAACCATTATAAGAGAGAGAGATAACCACACTTGTAGCACCGACAGATCACAGCCTAATCAAGTTTAAAAACAACAGAATCCTCATGCGAAATATTTCATACAAACAATATAAAATATAATACTCTCATATTAGTGTCTATTATTCAATTTTATTATATATCATTTCATCTACATTTATCAATTATATATTATTAATAGAGCTCTAACTGAGTATAAGCGAGTATATATCGATAGTTGAGATAGAGAGTAAGACAAGATTGAGTAACATCACTATATTATTCACTCGATGATATCTTGAGCCCCACTATATACATATATAGCAGAGAGAGGATGCAATATAAAGAGTGACCATTATTCCTTATGACAAACTCACTCACTCAGGACATACTCACCTCTAGTAAGGATATCATATTACTGTACATAGCAATTATTTTTCAGTAGAGCAGAGAAAGAGAGAGAGAGATATGAAGTCTAGAATGTATCGAGCAGCTCACATAATATAGCAATAACTCAATTAATAGCCGTACTAACCACTTACGCAGTGAGTCAGTCATATCAGCTGATACATAGAGCTACAATCATCATCACTCGATAATACCCACAATAATATATAATGTTAATCACATCAACATGAGAAGTTACGATCAGAAGATTATAGATGAGATTACACTCTAGACTCACAGTAATACACTATATATTATATATTACTCAATTAATTATCACTAAGAGATTGATCTAGTTTTATAAAACTCCAACTCGGTATTATTATGTATTTATTATTTATTACTCCTCTCTATATATTCTAATTAAAACTAGACTATGTCATAAAAAACTTAATTACAATTATTGTAAACCTCTTTATTTTTGTTGTCGAAACAAGTTATATACGTAGTGTATTATACATTGGCATATTAACTTCTAGTTTATTAACAGTGCCTGTTGCGCGTGACTATAATTGTAATAATAATTATTTTAAATGATAAGATTATTAAAATTTATCTATATAAACTCTATGATTGGTCTCTATGTTAAAACCTGACAAAATCTAATAATAAGCTAATTTATTAAATATAAATATTTGATCTTTCTCGTAAAAATAAAAATACCTAATAATAATAATACTAATAAATAATATTATTATTTATATTTAATTATATTATTATTATTAATTATTAATTATTATATTATTATATATTATTATTTCTAAATAACTCAAATCAGCATTTAATTTTAAACAAATGATTTGTTTGCTGTTTTCAAGCCTACCTATAAATGTATTTATTCTGTCTATTCGAGAAGAATTTATCTTTAGTATTATTCCTGATAATAAAATAAAACTATTGTTTTAAATAACAGTACCAAGCCAATTTCGTCCGTACACTTCGGACATATTCAAGGAATAGTTATTTTATTTTTATATTTTAACAATTTTGACATTAATAATAAATATTAATTATTAAACTTATTACGCAAACAAAATAAACAATCTATTAAATATATTTATTAATAAGTATAGTAAAAGTATAACACTTCATACGTTGATTTTTGTTATTTAAAATATGGTTTAAAAAATATCAAGACATTTCATTTATTTTAAATGTTTATTACTGGTTTCTGATACCTTCTTAAGAGTCAATATAGTTAATTTATTATTCCACTGAGGCGCAATTCCCTTATAAATTCTTTCTTTCTTGTCATTGCAGAGAAGGATCTAGTATTATGCATAGTTATCAGGGAGAGTAGATTTGTGGTAGTGTAGATCTATGCTTACATCAGTAGTATGAGATATTTTATCAAATACGGCTTTATACATTATAGACTGGGCGAACACTCATAAGACAATGTAATTGAGATAGGTATTAACACGAGTATAGTATAGATATAGCCACACCATAATAAGCAGTTCGAAAGTATACAATTCAACTTCAGTAACATTGAAATTTTAGTACAAATACAAACTTAACTATCTCTACATTACTAAGTGAGAGTAATTATGTTGTAAAAACAATACAAAAATTCAATAGTGTTCTGAAAGTGGATGTAAACGCCTCTTATATCGGATACACAACGAATACCATCAACATGAGAATGTCGCAGCAAAAGTATAAGCAGAGAGTCCAGAGAATAACGTTAAATTAAATAAAATTTATCATTATAACATATATTTAAGAGAAAGATAATCACACATACAAAAAAATTCACATGAATATATTGTAATTATGTGTATTGTAAGCGGCTAAGATAGGTCGTATGGGAATATTATTTTTATGTATTTTGGGGAGACCATATAAAATACCAAGAGCAGAGCCTCTAGAATAACATGTATCGTATTGAGATTTGTTTAGTATGTTTTTTGTATGAAATTTACGTAATGAATGGCTTAACTTATCTAATTTGGTATTTTCCTTTTTCTTTAGAGTAGTGATGCCAAGTAATATCTTTAAGTGAGATTGGCTTCGGAAGTTTTACAGCGCACCCCAAGTGAATGCTCTGACCCCAAGTTACAACCATCTTTTTCTTTGCAATAGATGTGTCACAGAGACCGGGCATTTCTCCTGTTACGTCTTGCAATAATCTGTTTAATAATAATAATTATTAAATTATTGTAAAATGTCAAAATAAGAAAATTAATATTCTTCTGTAGATTCGAGAATATTTACAAAGTTATTTAGGATTAAGAAGGGCACTATGATAAGACAACAAAGAATAATATAATTAGATCTCATTATTTATATTTAGGAGGTTAAAAATAAGGGTATAAATTTTATTATTGGTATTTCACTGATTCTAGTAATAATTTATGAATTCATAAATCATCGGACGATAAAAAATTATTTTCATTTAAATATTACATTTAAAAATACCTTAACACTAAAACTAAAAAAAAAAATTAATTAAAAACTAACATAAAATAGACATGTTGATATGGTTTACATGTGCCTGAATCTTTGTCCCACGAGCCCGACCGTTTTTCCCCCCAAAATTGAAAACACTTAACTTTAAAAATAAGCTTAATATCTCCCTATTTGCATCATTTAAGCAAATTTTTATTTGGGGCGGTAGGGGAATGAGCTACTGGTCTCAAGAAAAATATACATATTCTGAAAAAAATACCATAGAAATGTTAAAATATCGGCTGGAAAGTTTTTTCTTTAATATAAGGAAAAATTAAAAATAAAACACTAAAATGGTCTAACAACTGGTAACAAAATAAAAAAATGTACGTCTTTTATAATAAAAATTCAATTAAGTTTTTTGCCAAATTTGGTGTGGTGGAAAGTTTTAATACAAAATGTTTTGGGAGTGAAAGGAGTCGTTTTTTTACATTGACTTCCCACCTCCGACTCCCGATTTTTGGGAAATCGACTGCCCGACTGACTCCTTACCCTGAAAAAATGCTCGATCTTCCCGACTCCTACTCCCCATCCCTGATATATATATATATATAATAATAATATATAATATATATATATATATATCTATATATATTATATATATATATAATATATATATATATATTATATATATATATATATATATATATATATATATATATATTTATATTTTTGTGTTTGTGTATGTTGAGTTAGAAGAGTGTGACATAATAAGATAATTACTACAGTGGAATTACTTTCGATAAGATTAGATCAAACACAAATAAATGCAGTCACCAAGACTCACCTCTTCTTATAACCAGTTCCCAACTAACAATCTTGGTCTTCCGATCTACAATCTGTAAAGCTTGAAAGCAGGAGAGGAAAGCAGGATGCGGTGCGATCAGATTATATCAGACAACATGAACAAGGGAAGTAAGCGCTCACAATCCGTGCAATATGAAAAAGGATAAAAGCAGGATTAGCAGGTAAATAATAGAAAGTTTAGTAAGCAAATTATAAATAATGCAATAAAAGTGGTTGATTACCTTTTATGTATTTAATTTTAAGATATAATATGCAAAGTTCAATCTCATTAAACCATTTATATATCTTTTTCAGGACACCTCTTTGTAAATAATGTTGTGAAATATTAATTTAAAGTGTACAAATAAGTGTAAGGGTGGATTTTTAAGCAAGTGGTGCAAGTGAAGTCAAGCTAGGATGTGCAAAAAAAACTCATGCTTAAGTAGGTATAAAGGTAAGTGATTTCTAAGGTGTTTAATGTTTGATAAAGTAGAGTAAATAAATTAATAAATTAAAGTAGTAAGTAAAGTAATAAAACGTCTATATGTCTAATTTATTTACATCAAATTTTATTAATAGTATTCATAAATTTAACAAGTCTATAATATAAATAATTAATCAATATTCTCTTTTCTTTTAGATTGAATAGTTTAAACTACTACCTATAAAGAAGCCTAAACTAACCTAATCATTGAAATACCCTATATAATTATATATATATTATCCAGCCTCCCTACTATTGGGGATTAATTAAGCAGGAAGTTTTAAATGTAAGTTATTTAAATATAAATATAAAGTATAATATATTATCTATCCATTCCAGGAATTGGGATTACACAAATATAAGCACTGCCGGCATATGCATAATAAAAGAATGACCTTAAACCTAATATTCACTATTCCATATAATTTTAATCATTGTTTTTATTTTATCTGAGTTTTTAATTAAAGTCTTTATTACACTTGGTAAATAATTTTTAACAATGTTTGTATCCCTTTTTTACTCTGTTTTTTTCAGGATCACTACTGTTGTATACTTTCAAAGGAAAGCAACGTGTCAATGTTTGCACAAATTAATAGTAACTTAGTAGCAATTAAACCCTTATCAATGGGTAAGTAATTTTTCACTTTGAGGTAGACAATATAGTATTTCAGTTATTCTCATAAGTATTATTATTACACACTCAAGGCACTATAGAACATCACTATCCTTTGCAAAAGGATAAACAGTTTGTTTTGTTATTACAGTTTCCTTCCAGTATGTCACAAAGTAAAAAGGCAGGAAAAGCAGTCATGTAAGTATGAGGCAAAAATGCAGGTGAGTACGACTAGCTTTAAGCGTAATAAATGTTTGAAAAATGAAACCAGGGTCTTGCGCCCCCAAGCATGAATGTGAAGAGTAAGGGTATTGAGCCCCTAGGCATAAATGATGTTTACCAGGGGTTTGTGGTCCCCCAACATGAACGTGAAAAGGGTTTTCTTAGGACCCTAAGCTTGAATGATGTGATCAGGGGTTTTAGTCCCCCAAGCATGAATGATGATTACCAGGGGTTTGTGGTCCCCTAAGCATGAACCTATAAAAAAAATGATATAAACTAATGTAAAAGCCTGGTTTTAAGTTGAATTAATGTAAATGTATATCATTTATATCTATAACTAGAAATAGTCTAAAAACTGTAGTGTCATTACCTCAAGACTCTGGCTTGTAACAAATGTAAATGAGTGCTCTCAACAGCGAATGGTCTTGAGGTTCATAAACAGAGGTGAAAGTTAACCCTAAAATAAAGAAATATACTTACAAATAAATGAACTTTCAAAAGATAAGAGGTAATAAACTTTCATATGATCATAAGAACATGTCTAATTCTTTCAAAATATCCTTACCAAATACTGCTTTAATTTTAGAAAGATTGAAGAAGTTGAAACTTTATTAAAGTTCAGTAGAATTCACAAGGATAGTTGCTGTAAAGAAAGAAACAAAATACTTGAATATAGCCGCACAATGTAATTCTCTACATTTTCCTCCCCACCCGTCAGAACCTGACGGAGGAGAGTGGGCTTGGCCGGAAAAAGGAAAAACTTGTGTAATTGTGTGGTCTATTTCATCATTTCTAAAGTAGCTCATAAATATTATCCATAAACGACGAAAATTTTATCTAATCATCCAGCCTTTGATATTGTATTTATATCCGAAGACCTTACAAGTCTCAAGTGTGTCCTCTCTTCCTGGTACTTGGACCTGTAAGGGATGTAGCTGAGTGTCAGGGTGGTTAAGTAATAGTGTGGTATTTATGATGATAAATCTTAAATAGAGTTGTTTAGTTTCCATTATATTTCAGTGGCGAAGTTCATACGTATGAAATGACACAAAAGTAAATATCTTTATTTAATAAACTTTACAATACAAAAATTTACACAATTAAAGACGGCTGTTACAATACATATATATATGTTCAATCTTACCACAATATACATAAATATATAATCACTACAATATATATATATACCCATCACAATATATATATATTTAATCAATCTCATTTTAGAGTGGTCGGTCCTTTTCGATCTTCGGATCCTCGGAAATCTTCTTGGGAGTCCAGCATCACAATCCCTCCAGCACTTCCAGGCACATAAAGAGACGGCGATGAAGCCTCCGCAGAATCTTTCTGTAGGAAAATAATTAATTTTGCAATTATGTTATATATTTCAATTATATCAAAATAATATCAATACAAGAATAAACCTAAAATACTTACGATTACTTACGGAGTTTAAGATGTATCCTCATTCCTTATCTGGAGGTTCTTGTCCATCCGCAGTTCCTTCTTCTAGGTGTTCTTCTCGGGTAGTACTTCTTTTCTTCCTTTCTAGGATATGTGGTTGTACCCAGGGTTGTAATAAGTGTGGTTCAACAGTTGATTTATGACGTGTACGAGAGGCTATGGACTCTGTGCATGCAGTTTCCTGCTCACCTGGTCTCTCCTCCTCATACACTTTTGTAATTATTGCCGGTGCCCAACGCACCGTTTTCCTTTTACTAAAAGTTGTTTGAGTTGAGGGTGGTGTTCTTGTAGGAGATTTGTCCAAGTCCAAGAATTCCTTTATTACAGATGCTGAATGTCCTGCCAATGGGAATTCCGATTGAGTAGGTGTATCTGATGATAGTGTTGAAAGTTCCAATTTTGGTATATCCAAGGATACATTAGGAGTGGATGCTCTTTCTAACGACTCCAAAGGAGCAATATTGTCCCAAGGATTCTGTTCTTGGGGAGAGCGTGATAGCAATTCATCCAGGGATAATCTCCTGGCTTGCCTTTGAGGTACCTGTAACATTTCTTGATCTTGAGTTATAGTTATTGGAGTATAGGAAATATATGAAGGAGTCTCAACCAGTTCAGAAAATGAAATATCTAAAACAGGCGAGTTTTCTATTAAAAGAGGTATAACTGAGATCTGTTCAGGTGTTATAAATAAGTTTCTTAAATGAAATGATGAAACATCACTCAATTGTTCACTTTCTATTAAAGTATCCTCACTGTACGGAACATTTGAATTTACTATACTTTGGTCTTGGTCCAATTGTGGATTTAATGAATTAGCCAGAAGAATACTTTGATTTATATGAAATATTATATTAGAAAAGTCAGAATCGGGAGCGTCAGGAAATCCTAAAAACTCCTCATCGTCAGAATCAGATTCAAAATCTGGAATTTCTAATTCTGTTTGTTCTTCAAGAGTTGTTTCAGTTGATTCGCCGTTAATCTCCTCTACTGGTTCTTCAGTAGGAAGTAAAGGTCGAGTAAGAAGTTCAATGAAGATTGGAGTTCTTTCTAGATAATTTGGAGGTGAGTTCCACCGTTTTAGTTGTCGGTGATGTACTCTGTATTGTCGTTTCGTATCCGGTGCCTCGACTACATAGGTTACATCATTTACATTTATTTTGATGATGGTCAATGGTCCTTGGTACCTTTCCTTAAATTTATTTGAAGTGAGGTCACCAGGTAACTGAATCCCTGGCCTAGGCTAAGCTAAATAAATTGTTTAAATTTTTAACCTATTTTAAAGAGAGTAGTTTATTTCTTTTTAGGCTTTAGTGATATTTAAACTGTAGTTGGTAAAATAATAGGTACAGGTTAGTAGCTAATAATAATTTAAAGTATGTATGCTCTGTGGGATATCTGTGAACAGGTTAAGAGGTGAATATGTGAATAGATGCCCCGCTTGTTGTGATTTGAATGCAGAGAATGTGTGTAGGAGGAGATTGCAAGACTGAGTGAAATGGAATGGATTGAAAGAAGAAGTATTTGAGTTGAGAAAGGAGGGAAGTGTTAGGAAAAAAGTTAGTAAGGAAGTCGAGGCAAGGGAGGGAGCGGGATATAGGGGTAGACAGAATAGTGATTCACCTAGGCAGGAAGATGAGAGGGAAAAGGATAAAGTAGGGTATAATAGGTCTGCAGATGAATATAGAGTTGTAGAAACTAGAAATAATGATTTAAAGATGAGGATCTCGAAAGTCAGTCCAGCCTTTGACCTGCAGTAACAGGTTCGCCTGTCTTCCAGATGGAGGGATTCGAGAGAGTGCCAATGGTAATGTTGAGTTTTCTGAAGGGAAGACTGATAAATTGCTAATTGGAGACTCTATGTAGATACCTAGATAGGACTTTTCAAACTAAGAATAAAAAGAAACGATGAAGTATGTTATCCAGGTGCCAGAGTGAGTGATATCAGTGGATAGGATAGATAGAGAGATTGATTCTACAATGTTGATTCAGAGGTGATTGTGCATGTGGGTACAAATGATATAGGCATAGAGTCAGAAGAATCATGCAGATTAAATAGGAGAATTGATTCAGAAGATGACAAGTCTAGTGAAGAAGGTGCATGATTCTCTGGGATTTTACCTAGGTTAGGTGTAGGTCAGGAAAGGGGGGAGTAGGGCTTTAGGTGTAAATGAAAGGGTTAGGAAATTATGTTTTTCAGAAATATTAGGTTTTTTGGCTTTGTGGAGAGAATTTCTTGGATAAAGATCTTTTTTGCAGCAGATGGAGTTCACTTGAGTCGTAAAGGTGTTGAGCTTTTCAGTACCAGTTGGGAGACTTGTTTAGCAAAAAACTAGGTAAAGTTGGGGGTGGTGGGCTAAATCTTTGGATAAATATAGCAATGGTAACTGTAATAGTGGGGGAGATAAATAAAGCTAGTGTTGTTACAGGTTTAAATAAATGATGATAAGCACTAATAATAACAGCATTTCGAGTATCAAAATTTTTAAACAAATGCCCATAGCCTTATTAGAAATAAAAAAGATGAGCTCATTAGTTATACCATAAATGAAAATCTAGACATTATTTGCATAACTGAGGCATGGGTAATGAAGAATTATATGGCAGACTCCTTTCAGGAATATGAAATAGAGGGATAATCACTTTATTTATACAGCGTAGAGGAAAGAAGGTGGTGGTGTGGCGCTTTAAATGTTAAAAGCAATATTCAATCTGTACTATGACTGACTTTAAAATTAATCATGATATTTAATCGGTGTGGGTATAGATATCCTTTATTATACAATAAATCATATAGGATAGGGGCATTTAGACCTCCTGGCCAGAGTCCAGAATTAGATGCTGAAATTGTGAACGAAATTGAGACAGCATGCCACAGTAAATGAAAAAGGTATATTCATAATGGGTGATTTTAATTTTCCTGCATTCATTGGGATTTCCTTGTTTAATATGGACCGTAGTAGTTCGGCATTCCATAAATTGTATACTAGATAACTTTTTTGACCCAGATGGTCCAAGAACCCACAAGATACGATGCACTTTTAGACTTAATATTAACTAACGATGAAAGTATGGTGGATGAAGTTGAGTTGAGGAGAATTTAGGACTTAGTGACCATAATATAATTAGATTTAATATGAATGTGATATCGGGGCCCAAGTTGCAAACTAATAAGGAAAAGATCATAGATTTCCCAAATGACGATTTTTCCCAAATTTGAGACAAGATTAGTTTAACTAAGTGGGAGAAAAAGAGTTTAAAAACCAAAACTTTTTTTTCATGTGGGAACCTTTTAAACAAAATTTTAAATGAATATTCCCAGTCGTATGTTTTAAAGAATTAAAGAGACTGCGGCTGGTCATTGTAAACCAATAGTATAAGCCTATAGAGGTGATCGAGAATATGAATGAAAAGCGCAGATGTTTTAAATATTCAAGGGTAGTAATAGATTGTTGAATTATTCAGAAAATTATAAGGAAAAAATAGAAATGAACTTAACCAGTCAATAAGAAAGGCAAAGAGAGAGGCAGAAATTAATTTAGCAAGGAATAGTAATAAGAACCTGAAGAAGTTTTTTAGCTTTTATAAATTTAAAAGTAAGAATAGGACAATTGGTCCAATAAAAATTGATGAAAATTTAGTGAGTTCAGATAAGGAGTTGGTCCACATTTCAATGCTTATTTGCTTCAGTGTTTACAGAGAAAGATTAGATAATAGTTTGGAGACTAATATAGTTCTTGTATGCATGTAGCAAATAGACTTACAGAATTGGAATTTGATGTAAAAGATTAAATGTTTATTAGATCATATTGATCCAAGTAAAGTGCAGGCCCTGATGGTATTTATGGTAGAATTCTGAAAGAGGGTAGTACCAGCATTGCAAAGGCACTGTATTTGATTTTTAAAGCGATCTATAACATTTTGGTGAGGTACCAGATGACTGGAACACAAGCATATGTTGTGCCATATTTATAAGACAGGTTTAGTAAAGGAAAGATTGGCAATTAATAACAGGGACGAGTAGAAATTCCGTTGCCTCAGCTTGTACTGAGGAACAACTTCCGCCAATAACCTCATGAATCCAAGATCTTCCACATGTCTGAATGTCTAGAATTCAGAGAATGATCTTCCAACCTTGTAACAAACAAGACAACCTTTTAGAATTTATGGAATACATTACTGACTTCCATGACCAAGGAGATTTAGTTGATATTATATATTTAGACTTTATCAAAACTTTTGATAAGGTTACCCCACATAAGGCTGATGAAGAAGTTATTGCAATGTTGGTAAAGGTGGAATGGTACATGGTTGGATTACAGAGTGGTTGCGAAATAGAAACAGTGTGTACAACTAAATGGGATAAGTCATCCATGGGAAATAGTGAAGAGTTGTGTCCCGCAGGGTTCAGTGCTGGGGCCATTATTGTTCCTCATATATAAAAATGATTTAGACCAGGGACTTAAATGCAAGGTTTGTAAGTTTGCAGATGATACCAAAGTGGCTTCCACAGTTAGGAATAGTGAAGGATGTATAAAAATTCAAAATGATCTTGATAAACTTCTCGGGTGGGCAGATAAGTAGCGAATGAATTTTAATAGTAAAACGTGTAAGGTTCTTCACCTAGGTTTCTCAAATAAAAGTTTTAACTACGATATGAATGGGGGAGGGCTTGAGTCTGTGGACCAAGAAAAGATTTAGGGTGTGATTATATAAGCAGTAATTTGAAAAGTAGCTAATCAATGTTTGGAAGCTAGAAATAAGCTAATAAAGATGCTGGGCATAATAAATCGCAATGTTAGTTCAGGCAAGGAAGTTATAAGTACACTGTATAATAGCTATGTTAGGCCATAATAGAGTATGTGCACAAGTTTGGGCCCTTATTTAAAGAAAGAACTTAGATCTGCTAGGAAGAGACAAGTGCAACGTAGAGAACCAAGGATTGAATTTCTGGGTTTGAGGGTAAAGAGCTATGAGGTGAGGCTGAATTAGGAATTTCTGTAGAAAGGCGATTTCTCAAGAGGGGACATGATACAAGGTCTACAAAATATTTACTCTATTTCTGATAACAAAGAGACCAATAAATTTTCATAGAGAACATGGACAGGTGACCCAGAGGGCATAATTAAGAAAATTAAGAAGACAAGCATGCATTTCAGTAATAGAGGTTGTTAAATTTTGGAATAGTCTGCTGGCAGAGGAGGTTGTTGAGTGTGACTCGATTGCAACATTTAGAAACGGTTAGATTCGTTTATGGATGGGTTGGGTATCATATAAATATATTGGACGAAGCCAAATGGCGGGTTTTTAGTTATAGCAGTTATTGTTAGATGGCAATGTGGGACCATAACTTAGTTTATTAATAACATGTGAATGGTTTGGTTCATATTTAATATATCATTACGTTTTGACTAAGCCAAAATTGGTGGTTTTGTAGTTACAACAAATTGAACCAAGCCTAGGGTGCTTGTGGATTTGGATTAAGATGTTTGGGTAGTGGGTTGACTGGGGCAGTCTCGATAGGCCCATGTGGCTTTTTACTGTCTCTATATTCCTAATGTCCTAATGTCCTAATGAATCTTTATAGCTACCAATTGACCCAGAGGGTATGGTTGGAACTTAGTGTGTCCTTCATCCCAATACTGAGTAAACCTTGTCCAAGGTAGTTTGGGATGAACCCCATGGGCTTCTTGGAAAAGTATTTCCGCAGGGGTTTTACCTGTTTCTGAATGTTTTAAATGGTTATATTTTAGAATAACTTGTGGGAGAATAGTATCCCAATGACTAGGATCTTTTAGAGACACTCGCAAATACTGTATTAGAGTGCGGTTCACCCTTTCCACAATACCATTAGATGAAGGGTTGTACGGAGTCGTATAAACATGATAGATATTTAGTGACCGAAGAAAATCTTCAAAAATCGGTCCTCTAAATTCCCTAGCATTATCAGACATAAGTCTTGATGGAATCATTGGAAGATATGGGATGATACTTTCTAAAGCGGCAGTTACTATTGCAGTGTGTTTAGTTTTGATTGGCACAGCAGCCACCCATTTACTGTAATGGTCAATGAAGACCAATACATAGTTATTTCCTCTTGTGGATTTAGGTAACTGCAAAAGATCAACTGCGGTTAATTCGAAAGGGTGATGAGTGTTGATCTTGATCCTGGGTGGTGCCCAAAATATGTTAGAAATTTTAGCGAGTTGGCATGTATGGCATGATTTTGTAACATCTTGGCAAATAATTCGTAGTTTAGGATGCCATTTAATGTTTTCTAAGAGAGCATATAGTTTGCGCTGCCCTATATGCACAAATTCGAAGTGATTGATCACTGCCACTTGTACTGCAAAGCGGAATGAAACTAAATAATGATAATGGTTATTTCGGTTACAGTGGATGATATGGTCATCCTGTACAAATAAGAAATTACGAGAACGACTAAATAATTTTAGAGGGCCTTTCAGAGGTTGTCCGTTCTTTAGGGCTTTCATGAGTCTTTTTAACAGAGGGTCCATTTGTTGACATTCGGTGATATGTGCCATGATTACTTCCACAGAATCCTGGGAATTTATAACCAAAGAGAAATTATTCAAATGGGGGGTTTTTTTGGGAAAATTAGTGGGGGGTTATTTTATAAAAAAAACAAAATTCAAAAAACCCCCAAAATAACCATCCTCCCCACTCAGATTTTACAGCTTCATTATTAGCCAAAGATTGGCTTCCAAGGAATCGTTCTCCATCTCAATTTCTGGTTCTAAAATATGGTGTGTAATCGGAAGATTTTCAGGAATTCTTGATTGTAACTGTGGATAGGCAATTATAGAAGTTGCAACTGAAGCTGGCACTCCTTCCAAACTCATTGGTGTGAGAACATTAAAGTGTATTCCTCCTCTACAAAACAAATAACAAACCTTTCCATTATTTTCAGCGGATGACAGCCCAAATTGAAGAGGGTGCTCTTTGGCACTATACACTAATACGGTTACTTTGAAAAGAGTTGCAAATGCTTGAATACTATGTG